>RCUC01000917.1:0-106022 GCA_003697995.1 Taxidea taxus jeffersonii
GGCTGCCTTCGGCTCAGGTCATGATCCCAGCGTCCTGGGATCGAGTCCCACATCGGGCTCCTTGCTCAGCAGGGAGCCTGCTTCTCCCTCTGCCTCTGCCTGCCACTCTGTCTGCCTGTGCTCGCTCTCTCTCTCTCTCTAACAAATAAATAAATAAAATCTTTAAAAAAAACAACAACAGTGCAACGACTAGAATGAGTAGAGAAAAAGAATTATAAAAAAGACCCAAGAAAAACAAGTGATGAATAAAACCAAATTTTAGGAAATACTCCCTTTCCCTAAATGCCACACAATTTAACATTTCTTACCACTGCCTATTTACTGATATTTTCTACTTCTTTTTGCATTTTTTTATTCTTTCTCTCTTGATTTCGTAAATTAAAGCCTTTATCTTTACTTTCCCTTTTAAGTCATCTCTATACCCAACATGGGGCTCAAACTCACAAGCCCAAGATCAA
Organism: Taxidea taxus jeffersonii; assembly: GCA_003697995.1. Taxonomy (NCBI): domain Eukaryota; kingdom Metazoa; phylum Chordata; class Mammalia; order Carnivora; family Mustelidae; genus Taxidea; species Taxidea taxus. The sequence continues at coordinate 459 of RCUC01000917.1, forward strand.
GAATCACATGCTCTACCAACTGAGCCAGGCAGGTGCCCCATTAAGCCCTCATATTTGGCTTGACATATATGCATTATTCGCTCCTCATTTATAATCTTATATTTAACTTTCAGCCTCCACACACTTCAAGTGTAATCAACACAATGGTTGAGTTAGTAAATTTTTGTTTACTTATTATTGCTTTACAAGTTGGCTTACATATCTCTATTTCTTGCTCTATTCTATAATTTGTCAAGATAAATAAATAGATAGATATACTTACTTAAAACCTTTATGATGAAGTTCTGGAGGAAGGGAGGTAGGAAGAAATATTTCAAAATAAGTTATGGCCTTTTGCATTGTTACATCAAAAGGGCACATCAAAGGCCGCCATTCTTCTAGCATCTCAGCTGTGGCATCTGCTGGAAAGTATCTAATAAAAAAGAAAGTATTTATTTATCTGATCATTGGCTAAAAGGTCTACAACATCAACATATGACCAACAAAAAAAAGGGGAGGTAGGGAATGGATTTCATAAGGTACAATATAAACTACAAATGTTAAGTAAACTTAAACACACTTGTGCAACTCAAAAATAAATATCTTGTCACACTAAAATATAAATTTTCTTCTTGTCTATAGGACTTTGAAAAATGCCATAAAGCTGATAAAACTCATAAAATACAAAGTCACTTAAATCACCTACAAATTTATACATGGTTGTTGTATTTTTTCTCTCCTGTGTGCTATGTAACAGCAATAGGAAAAAAAAATCTGGTCACAGAGAATCCAGTCTATGTAAGAAAGGGACAATCAGTGAAATGAGAAAGAGAACATTAGCCCAGGCTTATTTGGATCAACCATTTACTCTCACTGTACCACAGAGCTCTCTTGTACATAAGAGCTGACTAAACTAGATTGTCTGGTCCTACAGGTACAAACATTCTGCAAGTCTATGACGGGCAGGAGAGCCCCTGGGGTAGAGAATATTCACAAAATGGAAATCTGAAGTGTACATCCACACACAAAACAAAAGTAAATGGAAAATAAGGACCCATGTATAAATACCAAATACCCATTAAGCGGGTTTAAAATAACAAAAAAAGCATATGACAAATTCAGATTTGGGCATGGCCAAAAAAGTGAGGGAACCCTTTCAAATACACTTGTAGGTGTGGGCTACATGTCACATTATTATACAGTTATATATCTCTGTCCATCTCTATTAATTAGAATCACACTTCACTCATTAATGTGAAAAATAAAACTACATTTCTAGTAATACTTCTTTGGATTCACCAAGCATCAAAGTACCAGGTCATTATGTGACCAGTTGGAATAAAAAAAACAACAACACAGAATATATTCTGCCTTTAAATATCTCATACATCAATTCTCCTTCCTAATTTTTCAGAGCCAACTGTTAGCCTTGGGTATTCTATGAATTACCCAAGAACCTAAAAACCACTAAGTACCCCAATGACAATGAAGTTTCAGTTTCCAGTGAGGAAACAAAGGCCGAGAGGTCACTGCCTAGCCCGAAATGACACAGCTCATTGGTGGCTTATGACTCAGGTTAAGTCTTAAGCCTCAATCTTAAAAGGGAAACTATATCCTAAAAATACATTTGCCCAAGAATGAGAATATAGTAGGTCAGCAACAAATATCTGATTTATAAAACCATTTATAACTTTAACTCATATTATGAGTATATAATAAATAGGAATTTCCATTCAAAAGGAATTCACTGCATCCATACAGAGCAGGACAAGCAGTCCTGGAACAGCTCAATAATAGTTCAAGTCCATAGAACTGGGTTTTTATTTATTTCATTTTATTAAGCTCTATGCTCAACATGGAGCTCAAACTCATAATTTCAAGATCAAGAGTCCATGCTCTACTGAATTAGCTAGCCAGGTGCCTCAGGTCCATAGAACTGGACTTTAAGTGATTAAAACTAAATTCAACCCATATTATCTTTAAACATCAGAATATGGGCTATTTCTGTATGTTCTACTGAAAGAGAAGATATTTTTTAAAAAGTCTGCACACCTTCTTGTTACTATTCACATTTTAATACAATACCCATAATGCTCATTTTGGAAAACATTTTTGATCTGACTAATGATATTCCAGGAAAATCTTTCAAATAAAGACATTTATACATAAATTATGGCATTCTAACTTTATAATAGGTAACTGACACCCACACCACTTAGAATTTTTTAAATTTATAAATGAAATCTGAATAATTCAAGAGTATGATATATTGTGCCCAGTGACTAACATCACAATGTTAGAAACGATTTATACCTTTAATTCCTCTTCAAAGCATACTAGGGATGGGGAAAAGCCCAGAGAAATAAAGAGGTTTTATAAATTGAGAAGCTACTTACGGTCGGCAGCTTTTCACGAGTGTTTTGAGAACATTTTCTACAGAACTAGGGGGAAAAAGCCATTTGATAAATTAGGTTGGTTTATTTTGAAAATGCATCTAACCCAATTAATAAATATCTCTAAGAAATACACATTTAAAAATTATCTGTGTACATGCAATAACTAATCCTTCTCTTTCATACGGAAAGAACTATTGAAGATTAACTACCTAAACTCTGTAATCTACCCTTTCCTTTGCCCTAGGTTTGCTCATTCTCTGTTCTAAACTAAAGGGAAGAAAACTGAGAAAACGACAAATCATTTTCAATCTTTACAAAGTAGGCAGCAATGATCACACTTAACAGCACATTAAGAGGTATGCTCAGTGACTTAAAACTTCAAATACTAATTTTTATTTTTATTAAAGTGCATTTACATCGAAACACAAACAGCAGACAAATCTGGTGTGCTTATATCAGCAACTATCAGAAACTAGTTTTCTGTAACCAATGGTGAAAGTTTATAACCCTACAAGGTTACTTTCCTGCCAGCAACAATTATCAAAAATACCAAGAGCCAACTTTTTGACCAGCTACTTAGAAAGTTAGTTGAGTAACATTAAAAAGCTATAACTTATTTTCCAACTTTGTAGGTGGCTCAAGTGAATTTAAGAAAACAAAGTAAGGGGGCACCTGGGTGGCTCAGTCAGTTAAGCGACTGCCTTTGGCTCAGGTCATGATCCCAGGGTTCTGGGATCAAGCCCCACATAGGGCTCCCTGCTCAGTGGGGAGCCTGCTTCTTCTCCCTCTCCCTCTGCCTGCCCCTCTGCCTACTTGTGCTCTATCTCTCTGTCAAATAAATAAATAAAATCTTTAAAAAAAAGATCAAAAAAAGAAGAAAACAACGTATTTTTATATGGATGTAAATAAATGTCTAAATGAAAAGGCCATTGTGTACTGGTTTAAACATACATGACCAGAAGAGAATATTTAAATTAATTAGATCACTGTCAAAAGAGGTAAAATGCAAAGAAAACAATGGGCACAAGGTACTTTTGGACTAGAATTTTAAGATAAATGTGTGACTAGTTACATTATGGTGTATATAAGTAAATAAAATAAGTCCCCAAATCTCAAGAAAAACAATTATGAGGGAAAGGGGTATCTTTCAGGCAGTGCTTCCACCTGACACTTTCTCATTAAGCTTCTTGAAATTGTTAAGTCCAGAGTCTATCTAACTTCTCTGAAAGCTTAAGAACTAATCTGTAAAGAAATTCCAAGGAATAACACAAACCAAACTCAGCACAAATAATCAACTGATTATACAACAAAGAGAGAAAACTATGATTTCATTACGAGAAGCTGTAGAAATCCTCTTTAATTTCAAAACTAGTCTGAAAAAAATTAACTGAAGAGTAAACCAGGCTACAACACATGAGATAATTCTAAAATAAAAAAGATAACCATATGGCAGACAGACATGGAACATTTTCTCTGATTATGAGGGAGAGATTCTACCTTCTCTCATAAAAAAGTTAAGCAACTGAAAAAAATTACTTTAGAGAACATCTAAGTTTGCCTGGTAAAAAAGGAGTAAACTTCTCTCCAACTACATTTAAACTCCCTGAAGACCATAACTATGATTTTCACTTCCAGGTATTTCCAAAGTACTTTTAAAAGGCTCTATGTTGGGGCACCTGGGTGGCTCAGTGGGTTAAAGCCTCTGCCTTCGGCTCAGGTCATGATCTCAGGGTCCTGGGATCAAGCCCCTAATCGGGCTCCCAGCTCATCAGGGAGCCTGCTTCCCTCTCTCTCTCTCTGCCTGCCTCTCTGCCTACTTGTGATCTCTGTTTGTCAAATAAATAAATAAAATCTTTAAAATAAAAAGCTCTATGTTCATATATACATTTATGCATATTTATATTTATTAATTTACAATACACAATAAACATTTTCTATCAGAGCAACAAAGAGCACAGATCTTTGGATCTTCTTTTCGTTTGGTCTGAAGAACCCCATTTAGAAACAAATTATAGCCAAGGTTTAAAGAACCATCTAATTCCAAACTAAATAATAGGTCAACTTAAATGCAGATTTAAAAGATAAGTCTAAAATTGCAAACTTTGTGTCCAAGGAAATAAGCAGAAGATCTGTAATTCTACCAGTTTCTAAAGTTTGTGTTCATGTGAACTTTACATTTATTTTACTGTTTCTGTGGCAACTCGTTTGAGAATACAACACAGAAAACCTGCTGTTTTCACTGGTAACTTTTCTATTTCACCAACAAACTTTCATATAATGTCAAAAATGATTCTAGGAAGCAGTCAAAAAGCTGCAGAGCTACCTGTCTTCTCCAGTTCCCTTCATTCTTCAAAAGAATAGGATGTTAATTATAATACTTCATAGCTGTCACTTCACTCATTAGAGGAATAGGGTAGTAGGAATGTGCTTTAATTCATCTAAATAAAGTCAATATCAACCCCTCCTTATATATAAGGCCTGTGCCAATGGATTTATGCTCTTTATCCAGAAAAGGGTACAATCTCTCTAACCTGTGGTATCTGTATAGTGACCTTTTGTGATTCTTGTAATCTCTCAAGATGAAGGGAACAATGTTTCTGTTTAAAAATAAAATAAAAGGTTAAGGCTAGATGCTACTGGATTATATTTCAGTAATTTTTAGAGGGAGTGAATAATCACTATGTACTTTCCCAACTGTTGGAAATTTATAATACTAAAGTGATTACAATTCGAAACACTTAAAAAAAAAATCAAAAGGGATCTACAGAAGGAATAAGCTTTGGATGGGTTTTCTCATACTCTACTTCCTCTTAGAAAAGGCATGTTAAGTTGAAAAGAAAGCCATAAGTATATCATGCAATAGTTTGCAACATGGGCTTAGAGTCAGATAGATATAAATTTGATTACCAATTCTGCTACTTACTTTCAGTTCAACATTATAACTTCAGTTTTTCCATCTATGTAATAGTAATAACACCTACCTCTCAGAAGGCTGTTACAAAAATTAAATGAGATAATATAAGGAAAACAGTTACCTGGCCCAGAATTAAGCATAAAAATTGTTAACTATAATTATTATTTCATACTATCCAAAATAAATTCAATCTCCTAAAGAACTAATATTTTGTGCTCATTTTGCTTTCACATTTATTTTACTGTCTCTCAACACTTATTAATTTATGATTTAGGAAATCACATCAACATAGGAAATTCTTCCCCCAATTTCCACCCTATTTATTAGGGCAGAAAATAAGTTCTTATACCAGTTCTTGAACTTGTCCCAGTTTCAACAAATGACCTTGTCGGACTTTTCCTCTCTGGGCCACAATTTCCTTATGCTGTATGATGACGTAAGTAAATACCAAATATGTAGCAGAAAAGTTTGAGGAAAGCCAAAAACCTTAGCCTCCAGTTACACCAGTTACTGAGATAGGAGACTTATATAAACCTGGAGGTTTATGCTTGCTACCTCCTTGGCCTTACCTAATTATCAGGACAATATTCATTTCTCAACCAAAGAAATATATAGCAAATGATATATTCAAGATGAAAGTAGTATGGGCTGCTCTCTCATTGCCAGAAGTACTTTCAGCTTTCCTTGACAATTCTTGAACTAAGTTTTAGCTTCAGAATTATATTTGCTTTTTTATAAATGAACAGGGCAACTGCAACATTACACTCTGCCTTAACTTCCTTGTAACTTCATGGTAATTACCTACATGATATTTTCTTTCTTAAGAATGTATTTCATTTCATCCCCAAATCTCAGTTTTACCTGCTTTCTCTATATCTAAACAAACACAACCATCAGTTCGTCAACACGATGCATCTCGTATCTAATTTTTCACAACCTAATACTGCACAGTTAAATCAGCCAGTATGCATTTTTCACAGCCACTTTACAAAAAACTAGGGTCAAGATAATTCTACCATAAGAAAGGTTTAAGTAAAGTATGATACGTTCATTACTGAAGTAGCATTAACATTGATTTTTCATTATAACTATTTTCAGAAAAAGTATGCCTCCATGGCTAGTGTTAAGAAGTTGTAATAATCCTGATCATTCAGGTAAAAAGAACATATATAACTGCTGAAAGTGATAATAAGCCTGGTAAGTGTGAACTAAATATCTCTTTTTAATTTTTATTTATTTATCTGGCAGAGAGAGAGAGATCACAAGTAGGCAGAGAGGCAGGCAGAGAGAGGTGAGGAAGCAGGCTTCCTGCTGAGCAGAGCCCGATGTGGGGCTCAATCCCAGGATCCTGGGATCATGACCTGAGCCGAAGGCAGAGGCTTAACCCATTGAGCCACCCAGGCGCCTTGTGAACTAAATATTCTTTTAAAAATGCTTTAAAAAGGGGCTCCTGGGTGGCTCAGTGGGTTAAGCCTCTGCTTTTGGCTCAGGTCATGATCTCAGGGTCCTGGGATTGAGCTCCGCATCGGGCTCTCTGCTTAGCGAGGAGGCTGCCTCCCCCACTCCCTCCGCCTGCTTGTGATAAATAAATAAATAAAATCTTTTATTAAAAAAATGCTTTAAAAAGAGCATTTTCTAAAGAAAGATCATTATAACACAGATACAACTTTTGGAAGAAACACTACTAAAGTTATTAATAAAAATCGACTACCTATTTTCACATTTCCAAATAAAAGTGAAAATGGTATTTTTAAAAGAGCAAATAGAATGTCCCTCAGATAACATGTTAAAAATCACTCCATCAAAGCTGGTGCAGCCAGTCTGGAAAACAGTATGGAGGTTCCTCAAAAAAGTTGAAAACAGAGCTACCCTATGACCCAGCACTTGCACTACTGGGTATTCACCCTGAAGATACAAATGTAGTGATCCAAAGGGGCATGTGCACCTGAATGTTTATAGCAGCAATGTCCACAACAGCCAAACTACGGAAAGAAACTAGATGTCCATCAACAGATGAGTGGATAAAGAAGATGTGGTATATAAACATAATGACATACTATGCAGCCATCCAAAAAACTGCAATCTTGCTATTTGCAATGATGTGGGTGGAACTAGAGGGTATTATGAGAAGTCAGAGAAACACAATTATCATATGATCTCTCTGATATGAGGAATTTGAGAGGCAGGACAGGGGGTAGTGGGGGAAGGGAGGGAAAAAATGAAACAAGATGGAACCAGGGAGGGGGACAAACCATAAAAAATTCTTAATCTCAGGAAACAAAATGAAGGTTGCTGAGGTGGGGGGAGGGATAGGGTGGCTGGGTTATGGACATTGGGGAGGGTACATGTTATGATGAGTGCTGTGAATTGTGTTAAGACTGATGATTCACAAACCTGTACCCCTGGGGCAAACAAATCATTATATGTTAAAAAAAAAATCACACCATTTACCTTATTAATAATCATGGGTTATTAACAAAATAAACAAACTATTTTAAATTTCAACAGATCCTCAGAGAAATCACTTTCATCATTTCATTATGTTAAATTCTGTGGCTAGAGATCATTCTTGAGCTGATGAAAGTAAGTAACTTAAGCTTAGAAATGTAGCCTCATGCGTCAAGAAACCCTCAGCAGAGTAAGAACATGTCACTTCCATGTGTTAAAGGGGGAACAAAGGATTAGCTGTATCTTAGGGATAAGAACACCAAATCAAAGTCCTTTGTCAGATCAATTGAGAAACAAATATCATCAAGAACAAGTACCAGAGAAGGGAAATAATCAAGCTTCTCCAAAGGCAGATGAATATGATAAATGAAAATGTTTAATACTCTCTGATCCCCTTAGAGAATGATATATTGAGAAAAACAGATCTTAAAAAAATTTTTAAAAAAGTAAATTGAATTACTGCTCATGATGCAAATATGTAAACCATTAACATCAAACAACTCACAAAAGGCAAACTGACAGTGACAAAACTCAACAAATATATACACATACCAATTCAAATATGAATTGTCCATGCCCATCTGTAAAAGCTGATCTATGCATAATTCCTTCACATCTTGTTATTAGCAACAGTTTTCATTGGTAACTTGCAATACGCCACCCCAATTTAAGTGGAGAGGACATCATTTTAGGAAATAAAACTAGACCCCTAACATTTAAATGCTTCTTATATAACATAAACAAGAAGTGATTCTTATGTTGTTATGAAGTTCAAACTACCTAACTCCTTTCCAATTGTCTTTATTACTAAAACAAAACAAAACAAAACCCTACAGTTTGTTTCTCTAGTAGAACCTAGGAAAAGAGAAGAGTGAAAAATGTCTCTTGCCCCTGAGGCATAAAAGCAGAAAGACAGAAGAAGTAAGGGAGGGAGGAAGATAAGGGAAAAGGAGAAGGGAAAGAAGAAAGTTAAATAATCCTTGCTCAAAGATATAGAACCAGCTTTTAAAATCATGTTGAAATGCAAGGCACTCCAAGCTGTAGTTTCAAATAAAGACAAACACATAAGGCACATGAGTTTAAGACTTGAAAGACAGTTAACAAATGAAGCAACCTTTCACTTTTGATTATAAAAATAGTAATCTAAAAATAGTATGAACACATGCAATCAGCTGACAAAACTGTTTCAAAATGAGTCAGAATACATCTAAGATGAAAATACTCAAAGCAAAATACCAATGCCAAAAGCATGCCATATTGAAGGATTTTCAGGGGTTTTCTGAAATAAAATGTTTGTGAAATTTTAACTTTATCCCTTGATTATAAACACTTGCTATACTTGTACACTAAATAGAAACATTTAAAAAAATTTTTAATTTTTATTTATCATTTTATTTGTCAGAGAGAAAGAGAGAGCACAAACAGGAGGAACAGCAGGCAGAAGGAGAAGCAGGTTCCCCACCTAGCAGGGAGCCCAATGTGGGACTTGATCCCAGGACCCTGGGATCATGACCTGAGCCGAAGGCAGACACTTAACCAACTGAGCCACCCAGGCATCCCCCCCACCGCCATTTTTTTTTTTTTTTTAACTAAATAGAAACTTAAGTAGAAGAGTAAATTTTAAAATGTTCAAAAATTATTCCCTATTAGAAATTCAGTGGACAAAGAATAGCTCAGAGGAACAAAAACTAAGAAGTATTGCTGTATGGCTGGCTCTCCAACTGATTTCTCTAAAGTTTTTCTTTCTTCCTTTCTTCCTCTCTCTCTTTCTTCTTAAAGATTTTATTTGTTTGAGAGAGAGAGAGAAGGCACACAGAGGGAGAATGAGAGGGAGAAGTAGACTCCCCGCTTAGCAGAAACCTGACACGGGGCTCGATCCCAGGACCCTGATATCATGGCCTGAGCCAAAGGCAAACACTTAACCGACTGAGCCACCCAGGCGCCCCTCTAACATTTCTGCATAAAAACTAATAAGACTACTAGATTTCTCTGATTTTAAAATCAAGGCAAGTGTGATGAAAAAATTCCAAGTATCAAAGAATCAGATAAACCTTCAAAGGTGAATTTTTATAACTATACATAGCCTGACCTGAATGGAAATAAGATAACAGGTACTCCTCTCAAAAGGTGGTAAATATCTGGTAACAGTAAAAAGATTACAGAAGAATAAAGAATTACAATCCTGACAAATGTTTTAAAATACAATTTTTTATTTTTTTTACAGAGACATTAAGTTTCTAACTTTGTCCTACAGGGCTGTCTCTCACAAAGCAAGAGCCCCTGCAAGAGTGGTTCCAGATCCTCAGGATTCTTTTGATCCATTTAAACTGAACAACACATTGTTTTTAAAAAGAGTCTGCATCAACAGAGCTGCTCTTCACAATAAGTGAGTACTCCAGCAGAGGCACACAGCCCTCGGTATAAGCACTCCAAGCCACTGACCCAATAGGGTTCATCATCCTGGAGCAGTAATTTTAGTCAACAGATACAGAGAAGAAAAATTTTTACTTATGAAAACATTACTTAATAAGCCCAATAAAGATATGAATGTTTAAAATAACATGAAATTTCCAAGAAACTTCTCACACCAGACTGCTTTAAGAAACACTTGAGGTCTTGAGGTGGGCGCCTAGGTAGCTCAAGGTTAAACCTCTGCCTTCGACTCAGGTCGTGATCCCAGGGATCCTGGGATGGAGCCCCACATCAGTCTCTCCGCTCAGCGGGGAGCCTGGTTCCCCAACTCTCTCTCTGCCTACCTGTGATCTCTGTCAAAGAAATAAATAAAATCTAAAAAAAAAAAAAAAAAGAAACACTTGAGAGTCTTGAGGAAAGAGAAGGAGGTATTAAGTGGACAGCTTGATTAACAGTATTAGTACCAGAAAAAAACACACTCATTTGGAAACTATAAGACCCAGGTCTTATAGAATTTAAAATGGGAAAAAAAGGAAAGAAAAGAGCATAGAAAGAAAACATGAGGGACTGAGTAATGAGGAAGGCAACTTTAGATTGCAGGGATACAAGGTAAGTGGTGGCAAATATATGTGGCTATAACTACATGGAGGAACATTTTGGAAATGTATGGGGTATTTTTAAAAATATTTTATTTAATTTATTTGAGATGGAGAGAGAGTGAGAGCACGAGCTAGGAGACAGAGAGGGAGAGGGAGAAGCAGGCTCCCCACTGAGCAGGGAGCCCAATGCAGGGTTCAATTCCAGGACCCTGGGATCATGACCTGAGCTGAAGGCAGCCCCTCAAACTGAGCCACTTGGGCTCCCCTATAAAGGACATTTTTAATGATCGTAATTATTGGGGAGGACTCAATGGAACTTTAGTGATCCCAGTATATTAGGTATCCCGTAATTCATGGAATAGCCACACACAACAAAAAATTGTTACAAGATATTCAAATTTAACTGTAAAACTACATATAGGTGAAAGAATTTTGACACTAAAAGTGAAGTGCTTTACCATTAAGTATTTTTTGCACAGTTTTAAAAAAAGGATTTATTCATTTATTTGAGAAAGACCAAACATACTAGGGAGCTTGAGGGGATGGGGGGATGGGCAGAGGGAGAAAGAGAACCTCAAGCAGATTCCTTGTTGAGCCAGGGAGCCAGGAGACCCATGTGGGGCTCAATCTCATGACCCGAGATCATGACCTGAGCTAAAGGCAGACACTTAACCAACTGAGCCACCCAAGCACCCCAAGACTGAAGACTATTTCAATAGTCTAGAACCAACTGTCATTACACTGGCAATAAGCAGACATAAAACAAGCACTATCACAGAATTTCATTAATAATTTTGTTGTTAGAATGCTTCATGTTACTGTCATCTTTTCTGGTATGACACAAAAGGCAATTTATGTTGCAAAAATTAGACACTGACATTATTTATTGCTTGTTAGTTTTCAATCTTATGGATTCTGTCCCCAGAAGCCTACTGCACAAATTCTCTCTGACTTGATATGTCAATGTTCTTCCCCCCAATTCTTCCTTTGCCTCTATTCCCTTCATACGTAACAATGTTCAAAAATAATGTTCTGTGATACTAAGTAACTACTGCATTCCGTATCATTTCATAAAGGATTACTGTGACACTATATTACAAATAAGGTCAGTTTACCTGCAAGAATAATACTTCCTTTTCCCCAGCTTAGTACTCTAAAATTAAACTTACTTCCCTCCTTTTAATCATATTTAATTAAGTCATACCTATTATTCTTTATCCTAGCACTGGGTTTGTTTGTTTTTTTAAAGATTTTATTTATTTGTCAGAGAGCGAGCGAGCACACAAGCAGGGGGACCAGCAGGTAGAGTGAGAAGCAGGCTCCCCACTGAACAATGAGCCTGATGTCAGACTTGATCCCAGGACCCTAGGATTATGACCTGAGATGAAGGCAGATGCTTGACTGACTGAGCCACCCAGGAGTCCTACTAAGTAGTTATTTTAATGTCTACTCATAATGCTTTTATTTTCCTGTATGTCTTACACAAAATGTATTTGACCATTTTTAAATTCAAACATACTCATTACAAGTAGAAGCAAAATCTGAAAACCATTTTGAAACTTTAAAGTAATGCTGCCTGCATCTTTGAAATACATTTGTTTTATAATAAACTACCGTCCCATTATAGGAACATTTCATGGTTAGACATTATTTATATTTATGGAGTCCATGATGGCGGCGACAGAGATCTTAGTTTCCTTTGGTCCCAGGAATTCAGCTAGACAGCTATCAAATCATTCTAAACAACCTGTGAACTCAATCGGAGATCTAAGAAAAGAATAGCTGTAACTCTACAAATAGAAAAGCGACCACTTTCTGCAAGGTGGGAGGTGTGGAAAAGTGAATCTGAGGTGATATATGACAAGATAAAATGCAGGGGGAGGGAGTCTCCAACAGCCAGCTACTGGAAAGTGATAGAGCAGCAGAGCACAAAATTAGAACTTTGAGAAGTCTGCTCTGGTGAGGAACATCCTGGTCTGAAAGGTACTCGTGCTGTAAAGTGGGGGCAGAATCCTAGGTGGGACGGTGTGGTCTCAGGACCCTCAGGGTCACAGAAAGATCAGGGGTGCCTACTGAGGCAGAGCTCCCAAGTATCAGAGCTGGGAAGCCAGCTGCAGAGGGTAAGCCCAAGAGTAGGCTCTCAGCTCAGGTTGCCATAAACCATGAACTGTGCACAGTGGGGCCACAGTTCTCTGAGCAGGGGCCCAACAAGCAGCACAACTGGGTAGATCCCCCTTCCTTCCCTGGGAGCAGCAGCATGGGAGCACACCACAGGAGTCAACAGGATTTGGTGACTCAAAATGGAGTCATGTGCCTGAGATAGAAATGCTTGGTCCCAGGCTGGGGGAGGATAGAGCGTGGACTGAGACCACGGAGATAGGAGTGACTGATCGCTTTTCTCTAAGGGCTCAATGAGAAGTGGGGCCACAAGCTCTCTGCTCCCAGGCTAGAGACTGGGAAGCTATCATGTTCATTCTCACCCCCTAAAGCTGTGCAGAAAGTCTTCAGGGAACAAAAGACACATAGGGCACATCTGAGCAGATTATTTAGCCTGGCTCTCTGATAAGCACAGCACAATTCCACCTCGGGCAAAGACATCTGAGAATTAAGACAACAGGCCCCTCCCCCAGAAGGTCAGCAAGAATATCCAGCCAAGACCAAGTTTACCAATCAATGAGAACTGCAGAATTCCAGCACGAAGGGAATATAGCATATAGAATTCACGGTTTTTTCCCCTCACAATTCTTCAGTCCTTCACAATTTAAAACTTTCTTTTCTCTTTCCTTTTTCAATCAATTTCTTATTTTATCAACTCTTGTTAAAATATTTATTAATTTTCATTTTTATAGTTACATTCAGTCCTTTCATTGTATTTAATTTTATTTTTGCATGTATGTAAGTTTTTTTCTTTAGAATTTTGGGGTACAGTTTATTCTAACAGATTAAAATATACCCCAAATCTACTGTACAACTCTGTTCTCTTCACCTGTCTAACTGTATTCTTTTTTTTTGTTTTGTTGTTTTTAAATTTTCATCTTTATAGTTACAGTCTAATCCCTTCAATGTATTTAATCTTATATTTGTATAAATATAAGGTTTTCTTTCTTTACAGTTTTGGGATCGAGTTTTCAAACAAAGGGACCTGTAAAATACAGATGGGATCCAGTGTATTGCTCTGTTCTGTTCACCTGTCTGATAATATTCTCTTTTTTGGTTGTTTATTTTATTTTTTTCAGTTTTGCATCTCTTCCAATTTCTTTAGCTTGTATTTCTCTGGGGTTGTTTTGCCATTTTAGTATTTTGTTCTCCCATTCATCTATTCTTCTGTGGACAGAATGACAAGATGGAAAAACTCACCTCAAAAAGGAGAAGGGTCAGTACTGACTGCCAGGGACCTAATCAGTATCCACATAAGTAAGATGTTGGAACAAGAGTTCAGAGTAACAATTATAAAGATATTAGCTGGGCTTGAAAAAAGCATAGAAGACACCAGAGAATCCCTTTCTGGAGAAATAAAAGAACTAAAATCTAATCAAGTCAAAATAAAAAAGGCTACTAATGAGATGCAATAGAAAATGGATGCTCTACCTGCTAGGATAAATGAGGCCGAAGAAAGAATTAATGTTATAGAAGACCAAATGATGTAGAATAAAGAAGCTGAGAAAAAGAGAGACAAATAACTACTGGATCATGAGGAGAGAATGAGAGATAAGTGATGCCATTAAGCAAACATTAGAATAACTGGGATCCCAGAAGACGGTGGGGGTGGGGGCAGGCAGAAGGCATACTGGAGCAAAATTATAGCTGAGACCTTCTCTAATCTGGGGAAGGAAACAGGCAAACAAGTCCAGGAGGCACAGAGAAACCCCCTCAGAATCAATAAAATAGGTCAACACACCAAGACATTATGATGAAACTCGCAAATCTCAGAGACAAAGAGAACATCCTAAAAGCAGCCCAGGGGGGCACCTGGGTGGCTCAGTGGGTTAAAGCCTCTGCCTTCGGCTCAGGTCATGATCCCAGGGTCCTGGGATCGAGCCCCGCATCGGGCTCTCTGCTCGGCAGGGAGCCTGTTTCCTCCTCTCTCTCTGCCTGCCTCTCTGCCTGCTTGTGATCTGTCAAATAAATAAATAAAAAATCTTTAAAAGCAGCCCAGGGACAAAAGGGCTATAACCTATAAGGGTAGATATATTACACTGCTAACATAACTGTCCACAGAGACCTGGCAAGCCAGAAAAGACACATATCATATATTCAAGATGCTAAATGAGAAAATGTACAACTAAGGATACTTTATCCAGCTAGGATGTCTTTCAAAATAGGAAAGACAAAAAATTTCCAGGTCAGGGACACCTGGGTGGCTCAGTGGGTTGAGCGTCTGCCTTCAGCTCAGGTCATGATCCCAGGGTCGTGGGACTGAGTCCCGTATTGGGCTCCCTGCTCGCTGAGGAACCTACTTCTCCCTCTGCTCATGCTCACTCTCTCTCTCTCCCTCTGATAAATAAATAACATCTTTAAAAAAAAACAAACAAAAAATAAAACAAAAACAAAAAAACTTCCAAGACAAATAAGAACTGAAACAGTTTGTGATTACTAAACCAGCCCTACAGGAAATATTAAAAGAGACAGCACAAAAGTAAATAGACTAGAA
This sequence comes from Taxidea taxus jeffersonii, assembly GCA_003697995.1. NCBI lineage: Eukaryota > Metazoa > Chordata > Mammalia > Carnivora > Mustelidae > Taxidea > Taxidea taxus. The sequence continues at coordinate 15,858 of RCUC01000917.1, forward strand.
AGGAACAGAGACAACATACAGAAACAGTGAGTTTACAGGTAACAGAATAGCACTAAATTCTTATCTTTCAATAATTACTCTGGGGACGCCTGGGTGGCTCAGTGGGTCAAGCTGCTGCCTTCGGCTCGGGTCATGATCCCAGGGTCCTGGGACTGAGTCCCGCATAGGCTCCTTGCTCGGCAGGGAGCCTGCTTCTCTCTCCGCCTCTGCCTGCCTCTCTGCCTGCTTGTGTGCTCTTTCTCTCTCTCTCCTCTCTGACAAATAAATAAATAAAATACTTTAAAAAAGGTTAAAAAAAATAATTACTCTGAATGTAAATGGACTAAATGGTGGCACCTAGGTGGTTCAGTTGGTTAAGCATCTGCATTCAGCTCAGGTCATGATCCCAGAGTCCTGAGATCAAGCTCCACATCAGGCTTCCTGCCCATTGGGGAGCCTGCTTTTCCCTCTCCTCCATGCTCATGCTCTCTCTCATTATCTCTGGTACTATGTGTGTGTGTGTCTCTCTCTCAAATAAGTAAATAAAATATTTAATTAAAAAAATGGTCTAGGGGCACCTGGGTGGCTCAGTGGATTGGGCTGCTGCCTTTGGCTCAGGTCATGGTCTCAGGGTCCTGGGATCGAGCCCCGCATCGGGCTCTCTGCTCAGCGGGGAGCCTGCTTCTCCCTCTCTCTCTCTCTGCCTGACTCTCTGCCTACCTGTGATCTCTATGTCAAATAAATAAAAAATCTTTAAAAAAAAAAAAAAGGTCTATAATGGCCCAATCAAAAGACAAAGAAATCAGACTAGATAAAAAAGCAGGACCCATCAATATGCTGTCTGCAATGGGCGTCTGGGTGGCTTAGTGGGTTAAAGCCTCTGCCTTCGGCTCAGGTCATGATCCCAAGGTCCTGGGATGAAGCCTCGCATCAGGCTCTCTGCTCAATGAGGAGCCTACTTCCTCCTCTCTCTGCCTGCCTCTCTGCCTACTTGTGATCTTTATCTGTCAAATAAATTTTAAAAACCTTTAAAAAATGTTAAAAAATATGTTGTCTGCAAGAGACCCATTTTAGACCCACAAACACCTCCAGGTTTAAAGTAAAGGGGTAGAAAACCATGTACCATGCTAATGGACATCAAAAGAAACCTTGGGTGGCAATCCTTATATCAGAAAAATTAGATTTTAAGCCAAAGACTGTAATAAGAGATGAGGAAGGACACAACATCATAAATAAAGGGTATATCCAAGAAGAAAATCAAGCAATTGTAAATATTTATGCCCCTAACATGGGAGCAATTATATAATTAATAACAAAAATAAATACATCAATAATAATACAATAATAGTAGGGAACTTTAACACCCCATTCACTGTAATGGACAGATCATCAAAGCAGAAAATCAACAAGGAAACAAGGGCTCTGAATGACACACTAGACAAGGTAGACTTCACAGATATATTCAGAATATTCCATCCTAAAGCACCAGAATACATACATTCTTCTCAAGTACACATGGAACATTCTCCAGAATAGATCACATATGGGTCACAAATCAGATTTCAACCAGTACCAAGTGACGGGATTATTCCCTGAATATTTTCGGACCACAATTCTCTGAAACTTGAACTCAATCATAAGAGGAAATTTGAAAAGAACTCAAATACATGGAAGGTAAAGAGCATCCTACTAAAGAATGAATGGGTCAACCAGGAAATTAAAGAAGAATTTTTAAAAATTCATGGGAACAAATGAATAGGAAAACACAACCGTTCAATTCTGGGATGCAACAAAGGCGGTCAAGAGGGAAGTATATAGCAATACAAGCCTTTCTCAAGAAATAAGAAAGGTCTCAAATACACAACTTAACCTTACACCTAAAGGAACTGGAGAAAGAACAGCAGATAAAGCCTAAATCCAGCAGGAGAAGAGAACTAATAAAAATTAGAGCAGAAATCAATGATATAGAAATCAAAAGTACAGTAGAACATATCAATGAAACTAGGAGCTGGTTCTCTGAAAGAATTAGTTAAGACTGATGAACCTCTGGCCTGACTTATCAAAAAGAAAAGAGAAGGGACCCAAATAAATAAAATCATGAATGAAAGAGGAGAGATCACAACCAACACCAAAGAAATAATTATAAGAACATATTATGAGCAACTATATGCCAACAAATTAGGCCACCTGGAAGAAATGGATGTATTCCTAGAGATGTATAAACTATCAAAACTGAAACAGGAAGAAACAGAAAACCTGAACAGATCCACAACCAGCAAGGAAACTAAAGAAGTAGTCAAAAATCTCCCAACAAACAAGAGCCCAGGGCCACATGGCTTCCAAGAGGAATTCTACTAAACATTTAAAGAACTAATGCCTACTCTTCTGAAGCTGTTTCAGAAAACAGAAATGGGAGGGAAACTTCCAAACTCTTTCTATGAGGTCAGCATTACCCTGATCCCAAAACCAGACAAAGACCCCACCAAAAAGAAGAATTATAAACCAATATCCCTGATGAACATGGATGCAAAAATTCTCACCAAAATACTAGCCAATAGGATCCAACAGTACATTAAAAGGATTATTCACCACAACCCAGTAGGATTTATTCCTGGGCTGCAAGGGTGGTTCAACATCCACAAATCAATGTGATACAACACATTAATAAAAGAAAGGATGAGAACCATGTGATCCTCTTAACAGATGCAGAAAAAACATTTTACAAAGTACAGTATCCTTTCAGGATGAAAACTCTACAGTGCATGGATGGAGGGAACATACCTCAATACCATAAAAGCCATATATGAAAAGCAAATATCATTCTCAGTGGAACTGAGAGCTTTCCCCCTAATGTTAGGAACACAGCAGGGATATTCACTATTACCACTGCTGTTCAACATAGTACTAGAAGTCCTAGCCTCAGCAAGCAAACAACAAAAAGAAATAAAAGGCATCTGAATCAGCAAATAAGTCAAACTCTCACTCTTCCCAGATGACATGATACTTTAGGTGGAAAGCCCAAAAGACTCCACCCCAAAATTTCTAGAACTCATACAGGAAGTCAGTAAATTGGCAGTATATAAAATCAAGGCACAGAAATCAGTTGCATTTTTATACACCAACGAGGCAGAAGAAAGAAATTAAAGAGTCAATCCCATTTACAACTGCCCCCAAAACAGTAAGATACCCATGAATAAACCTAACCAAAGAGGCAAAGAATCTGTACTCAGAAAACTATAGAAACTCACAAAATTAACTGATGAAGACACCAAGAAATGGAAAAATGTTCCATGCTCACAGATTGGAAGAACAAATATTCTTAAAATGTGTATGCTACCTAGAGTAATCTACACATTCAATGCAATCCCTACCAAAATACCACCAACTTTTTTCACAGAACTGGAACAAATTATGCTAAAATTTGTATAGAACCAGGAAAGACCCCAAGTAGCCACAGGAATGTTGAAGAAGAAAAACCAAAACCACTGGCATCACAATTCTGGACTTCAAAGCTATAACAATCAAGACAGTACGGTACTGACACAAAAACAGACACACAGATCAATGGAACCAGAAATAGACCCTCAACTCTATGGTCAACTAATCTTCGACAAAGTAGGAAAGAATGTCCAATGGAAAAAAAGACAGTCTCTTAAACAAAGGGTGTTGGGAAAATTCGACAGCCACATGCAGAAAAATGAAACTGGACCATTTCTTTATACCATACCAATGGGTGAAAGACCTAACTGTGAGATAGGAATCCATCAAAATCCTAGAGGAGAACATAGGCAGCAACCTCTGTGAAGTCAGCCGCAGCAACTTCTTGCTAGACACGTCTCATCTACAAAGGTAAAAATGAACTTTTGGGACTTTATCAAGATAAAAAACTTTTGCACAGTAATGGAAACAGCTGGCAAAACCAAAAGACAACTGACAGAATGCAAGAAGATATTTGCAAGTGACATATCAAATAAAGGGCTAGTATCCAAAATCTATAAAAAACTCATCAAACTCAACATCCAAAGAATAAATAATCCAATCAAGAAATGGATTTCTCCAAAGAAGACATCCAGATGGCCAACAGACACATGAAAAAATGCTCCACATCACCTGTCATCAGGGAAATACAAATCAAAACCACAATGAGATAACACCTTGTAACATTCAAAATGGCTAAAATTAGTAAGTCAGGAAACAAAAGATGTGGCCGAGGATATGGAGAAATGGTAACCCTCTTACACTGTTGGTGGGAATGCAAGCTGGTGCAGCCACTCTGGAAAACAGTATGGAAGTCCCTCAAAAAGTTGAAAATAGAGCTAAATAGAGCTACCCTATAACCCAGCAATTGTGCTACTGGATATTTACCCTAAAGTTACAAATGTAGTGATCCAAAGGGGCATATGCACCCCAATGTTTAGAGCAGCAATGTCCATAATAGTCAAACTATGGAAAAAGCCCAGATGTCCACTGACAGAATGGATAAAGATGATGTGATATATATAGATATAGATATAATGGAATACTACTCAACCATCAAAAAAGGGAAATCTTGCTATTTGCAATGATATGGACAGAACTAGAGGGTATTATGCTAAGCAGAATAAGTCAATCAGAGAAAGATAATTATATGATCTCACTCACGTGTGGAATTTAAGAAACAAAACAGGGGATCATAGGGGAAGAAAGGGAAAAAAAACAAAATGAAATCAGACAGGGAGACAAACTATAAGAGACTTTTTTTTTTATATTTTCTTTTTTTTTTTATAAGAGACTTTTAATCATTGGAAACAAACTGACAGTTGTTGGAGGGGAGCTGGATGGGGGGATGGGGTAACTGGGTGATGGACATTAAAGAGGGCATGTGATGTAATGAGCACTGGGTGTTATATAACACTGATGAATCACTGATCTCTACCTTTGAAACCTATAATATATGTTAATTAATTTAATTTAAATTTTAAAAAGACATTATTTATATTTATTTTTGTCACTGAGTGTGGATAAAGTGTATAGGTAAATTATATTACTTACAAATTTCATTTGAGAATAACTACACAATACAAGAGGGGGTGCTGCCTGCTTTAAACCAAGCAAAGACACGTTTCTTCAAAAGACCAGGAACAGGAACAGCCATAGTGAAAATCTAAGGAAGAAGGTTTCCATGAAAGCAAGAATGATGGGATGCTTCAAGACATTGTAATAAGCAGAGTATCAAGATGCAGGGGAGAACTATAAGCACTGACTGACACTAACAATGATAAGCTCTGACAAAATTTCCAGGAAATAATAAAGCCATAATATATATTAGCGACCATGCAGGACTTAAAAGGAACCAGCTACTTTTGTAAAGGTACACCTCAGGGCAGGAAGTAAGACACTTGATTATAAAATGTAAGTAAAGACTTACTGAAGAAGAAATTATTGAAGAAATTGCCTTCTCTCTCCTAGCATTCACCAAAGATTTTCTGAAGTAGTCAAAATCAGCCAGGAAAATTTCAAAAAGATAACTTATTGGGGTGGGGTGCCCGGGTGGCTTAGTGATTAAGCCTCTGCTTTCAGCTCAGGTCATGAACTCAGGGTCCTGGGATCGATTCCCACATCAAGCTCTCTGCTTAGTGGGGAGCCTGCTTCCCCCCACCCCCGCCTGCCTCTCTGCCTACTTGTGATTTCTCTCTCTGTCAAATAAATAAAAAAAATAAATAAAATCTTAAAAAAAGATAACTTATTTTGAACACAATTTAAAGGTCCCTGAAATCTATAAGACAGTGATTCCAGGGGCGCCTGGGTGGCTCAGTGGGTTAAAGCCTCTGCCTTCAGCTCAGGTCATGATCCCAGGGTCCTGGGATGGAGCCCTGCATCGGGTTCTCTGCTCAGCAGGGAGTCTGCTTCCCCCTCCCTCTCTGCCTGCCTCTCTGCCTACTTGTGATCTCTGTCTGTCAAGTAAATAAATAAAATCTTAAAAAAAAAAAAAAAAAGGACAGTGATTCCAGTCAAAGCCTAAATGGCCTCATATTTTAAGAAGGCCCAATCAATCTAGTCCATGCCATGTTTCCTCCAACAGAATTAATACTCAAAAGGAAGCTTTACCACAATACTTTTATGCTAAATTTTGGGTTTTCATAATAAAAATTTGTAAAAATATATTAGAAGATGTACCCTTTAGCTTCATGGTGAATTTTGCTCTTTTTATGGTTGAAATGGGTTTCCTTGTTCTAACCGCATAAAATCTTCAGGAAAGAAATGATCTCTCACCACTCTATTTGTGACAACTGTCCAAAAACCAACGAGGACCTAAATTCAGGATGATCTATAGTCATTTTAAAAATTCTTTTCATTTATATCATTTCACTATTTACTTATGACCTAAGAATCTTTTGAAGTCTGCCATCCTGCCATCTGCAGCCATTTTCAAAAAATTCAATGGTAAGGGTGTAACAAAGGCTGCTGATTTCAATGAAGCCTGAGAAATGATCAGGATTAAAAGAACTGAACTGAGAAGGCTACAAGAAGTCATGAAACAATGAAAAGATGCCTAGAATTGAGACAGAAAAATCACAGAAATAAATCTTAAAGGACTTAATTTATAAAGAAGAAGAGGAAAATAACACAAGTATATAAAATGGTGCTCTTCAGGGAATGAGTTCTTATGTGTATGACAAACAACTCTAGGTAACCAGAGGAGAGGTAAACTGAAGAAAATTATAGAAACTTTCCTAAACATAAACCTCAATCACAAATAGTTTAGGAGGTTTTTCTTAGGGGCGCCTGGGTGGATTAGCTGGTTAAGCCTCGGACTCTTGATTTCAGCTCAGGTGTTACCTCAGTGTTGTGGGTTCAAGGCCTGAGTTGTAGATCCTACTTACTAAAAAGAAGATTCTGAGCCCAGCCCGGTGCAGAGCACAGGAAGCTCCGCAGGCAGTGGAGGCATGAGCTCACGGGCAGCTGGCTCCCTCCTGGTCTCTCCTTCCCCACGCATCAGCATGAAAGCCTTTAGTCCAGTGAGGCCCATTAGAAAAACCAGTCTTTCAGACCGCAGCCAGGTAGGTCATCTCCTGCGGCAAAGCCCTGGTGGAGGACATGCTGAGCCTGCTGTACAACATGAATGGCTGCTACTCCAAACTCATGGAGCTGGTGCCCAAGCATCCCAGAACAAGAAGATGAGCAAGATGGAAATCCTACAAGATATCTTGGACTGCACATTACCCTGGACTTGCACCCCACTATTGTCAGCCCATACCACTAGTGACCTGGGCAAAGCCAGGTGTCCAGGGCACCACTGACCACCCTAAACATGGGCATCAGCATCCTGTCCTTGCAGGCTTCTGAATTCCCTTCTGAATTAATATCCAACGACAGCAAAGTGCTCTGTGGCTGAATACATGGTGTTCATGACTTTCCTTTTCTTTGCACAACAACAAATCCACAGGATTCGTTCTTTTAAGACACTGAACTACTTGTTTTTCTAAGATTTTATGTATTTATTTAGAGAGTGAGGGAGAGAGTGAGACCATCTGTGCACATGAGGCAGGGAGCGGCAGAGGGAGAAGCAGACTCATGAGATTACGATGCTGGGATTGTGACCCCAGCTGCAGGCAGACGCTTAACAGAATGAGCCACACAGGCACCCCCCGAACTTATTTTTCAACCATTTCACAGTGAGAACAAGTTGAATGGACATTTTTTTAAAATGGAAAGAAAACTAAGACCATCTTCCCCAGGGTATTCTCTGACCTGGACTGTAATATTAGTTATTTATGAAAAAGACTTTTAAATGACCTTTCTGCAGTTGGAAGATTTTCTTTATATACTATTTTCATCATGGAGAATGAAAACATTAAAATCCTAAGGAATTTGTCAATTTAAAGAGACTTTGCCTTTTTTCAAAGGAGGAACATGAATACCAGAAGAGTCCAGTATTCAGTTACTTAAATGAAGTCTTTTGGCCAGAAATGATCCTTTTGATGCAAGCCTAATGAATGCTGTGTGTGTTTTTATGTATGTGTGTGTGTGGTAAAAGCTTGTGAACTTTTTAATCAGAGTTTTCTTGTATAGTGGCAGAGATGTATATTTCTGCATACAAAGAAAGCGTAATGATGTACTTAACGCTAGTAAACTTAACCCTTTTATACAAAATAAATCATGTGTTTACTGAATGGTGAGTGGCTGCTTTATTTCAGAAGACCAGTACTTGGATTTTTTTTTTAAGACTTTATTCATTTATTCGACAGAGAGAGAGGGATCACAAGTAGGCAGAGAGAGGGGGAAGCAGGCTCCCTGCTGAGCAGAGAGCCCGATGTGGGGCTAGATCCCAGGACCCTGAGATCATGACCTGAGCTGAAGGCAGAGGCTTAATCCACTGAGCCACCCAGGCATCCCTAGTGCTTAGATTTTTATTATGCTATATGTTATAACTGAACCCAAATAAATACAAGTGCAAATTTATGTAAACTGTGTTAAGATTATAATAAACATGTCTGAAGTTAAAAAAAAGAAAAAATTGGGTTTTTTAATTTTTTTTAAGTAGCCCAATGCAAGGCTTGAACCCATGGCCCTAAGTGCAAAAGTCAGACACTTAACCAGATGAGTCAAAGTTTAAGAGTATTTTAAGACAAATATGCTAAGACTGAAAATTAAGAGCTAGATCACAACTAGATAAAGCCTTGTTAACAGGGAGAAATGATACTTCGTAGTCAAGTCTAAAATCACTATTTACCAAAAAGGACAGATCACCATACTGTACTCTGTAAACTCAGAATACAAAACATACCAGAATTAGAAATCTGGAAGAGTTAGGATGTACACAAAAGAAGATATAATCAGCTAGACATTCATAATCCTAGTATGTCTAAACATTACATCCTAGTATGTCTAAACCAAGAAGCCATGCATGTGAACAGCCTGCATTCCATGAACAGTCACTAAAACTAATGCTTCTTTAACTGGGATGTGGGCACCCTCTGGAATATGCCAAGCTCCTCTCCTTGAGGCATTCATTTTACTTGAAGAATTAGAACACATGTGTATATATATAATGAAGAACGCCAAATGTGCATTACTTTCAATGATAAAGTACTAGATTTCAAACAAAAATCTGCTGTCTTTGGCCACTATGGTAATGTTAGCTGTCAGATATCCTGGTAGGAAATTCTTAAGTGAAATTTCAGGTATAATTTAAAGAGGGCAATAAATTGTTTTAAGAGTCAAGTTACAAAGAAATGAGCACACTGAAATGTATATTTGCTTATCTCAAATAACCCAATTATTTCTCAATTATGACCAAATTCTAAAAGCCCCCAAGTGTTCCCAAAGAAGTACTTTAAAAGGAAACTTACTTAGGAAACCAATTTAATCCCAGATGTTCTGTCTTGGAATATAATATTCTTTCCACCATGTCATAAAGTGGTCTCCAAGGTAACTCCAAATCATCTCTTGAAAGAAGTTCCTTTTTCCTAATTAAAAAAAAAAAAAGTAAACATATATGAGTATACTCATGTACAGCTGTTTATATATTACACCTACTACACAGGGAGGACAGTTGTTAAATGCTGCCGTCATCCTGGTGGGCCTTGCTTTTCCCTATCCACAGCAACTCACTGGTAAAATGCAGCAGTAGGAAAAATAATGCATCAGATTCTTATTGCTGCTCAAACCTCAAAGAGCACCAGGTGAAAGGGGGATTTAAATTTGTGCCACTATTACTGCTAATGAATTTCCTATTCTTCCATGTTATCTTTTTTTTTTTTTAAAGATTTTATTTATTTATTTGACAGAGAGAGATCACAAGCAGGCAGAGAGGCAGGCGGGGGGCGGGGGGAAGCAGGCTCCCCACTGAGCAGAGAGCCTGACTCGGGGCTTGATCCCAGGACCCTGGGAACATGATCTGAGCCGAAGGCAGAGGCTCCAACCCACTGAGCCACCCAGGCGCCCCTCTCCCATGTTATCTTTGAAGCATTTAATGTTTCCAGCATTGTTCTGGGTACCTAGGAGTAAAGAATAAATAATTTGTGACTCCTCTAGGATCTTAACACGTATAAAACGGAAGAGAACTAGTTTAAACGAACCTCAAGTGACGTATGTTTCCATGTGTGCTACAAAACAGAAGGCCTCACAGAGGAGACAGAATTTAAGGGTCTTCTTACCAAAGAACACTTAGCTTGTGTTGCCTAAAACCTTGAAGAAACAAACCAAAAACTGTTAGGAGAAATCACAGGAAATTTACTTACTTTAACAAGTTGATCAAGAGACGGGCAAATCCCTGCATCATGCTGATTTCCAGTTTTGGAATTGATACCAGCTCATACAATAACTTGATAAAAAGAACATGATCTTCTTTGCTAAATTTTCTCCCATAAAGTCGAATATATCTGTAACAAAAAAGCCAACATAGCCTTTAAAAATAAGTATGGTGACATACGCATATTCATTGCAGCATTATTCATAATAGCCGAAGTGTAAAAGCAACATGGATGTCCATCGATGGATAAATGAATAAACAAAACGCAGTGTGTATTTGTGTATGCATATATATGCATGTTAAATTAGCCAATCACAAAAGACAAATACTGCATGATTCCACTTATATGCAGTATCTAAAATAATCAAACTCACTGAAACAAAAGTGGAATAGTAGTTGCCAGGGACAAGTGGAGGCGGGGCACACAAGGAAACACTGTTATTCAAGAATATGGGATTTCAGTCATGTTAAGATGAAAAAGTTCTAGGGCGCCTGGGTGGCTCAGTGGGTTAAAGCCTCTGCCATTCAGCTCAGGTCATGATCCCAGGGTCCTGCGATCGAGCCCCACATTGGGCTCTCTGCTTGGTGGGAAGCCTGCTTCCTCCTCTCTCTCTCTCTCTGCCTCTCTGCCTGCTTATGATCTTTGTCTGTCAAATAAATAAATAAAATCTTAAAAAAAAAAAGATGAAAAAGTTCTGAAGATCCATTGTTAACCACAATGTACGTATCGCTAATAATACTGTACTGTACACTTAAAAATTTAAGAGTAAATTTATGTTTTTGCCACAATAAAAAAAAGTGTATTGTGACACCTTAATTTCAAATGTCGTTGATGTTAAGCATTTTATGTATCTACTCATTACGCAAGAAAAATTATTCTGTTTTAGTTAAGACTACCAATATTAATTGAATTAACAAAAGGCTTACAATTATAACTGAATTCTCATCAAGAGTCAATGGCCAATTACAATACTGTTGTCTTATTGTTGTTTGGTCTTCACTGTCCTTTGGTCATTAGTCACCCTGAAAGGCGTTCCTCCGCCCCCTTCCTTTTATTAAGCAAGAGCTCATTCAAGAGAATGATCTGTTTATATATAACTCCTAAAACTACTTAAAAACAGCATATCACAATATAAAGAATAAAACAGAACAAGAGAGTACAGATATATAAAAGCTTACTGTTTAACCACAGAAGAAAGAATAATGATTTGCTTAGAATCCTAAAACAATACACCAAGTTATATAACTTATAATACCATATGTTTGCAAGTTAACTCATATAAGTTACTATCAAAAATCATATAGTATTTTACCTCAAAGTTGTACATTTTCAGTTTTTTAACTTTAGATAACCAAGGTAATCAAAAGCATCAACTGTAAGTAAAGGAAAAGGTGTCCCAAAAAGAATGACTAATTATAGACTATTTTGAGGCTGCATAAGTAACAAAACCTTAAGTAACCAAAAATTTACTTAGAACAAATTAGTGGACACTTAAAAATCATAAACGCCCTTGAGAAATAATCATTTTACAGACAAATATATAAACCAACAGAAAAGATGATATTAATATTCCTTATATGGTCTTTAGCACTTCCCCAATAGCTAGGATCAAAATGAATGCTTAATGTCTAAAATTAGGATATCTAACTGCTTTTCCTTTCCACAACTTCCTTAAAGTTCTTGGTCCACTAAAAACATACTTTTTCAGGGACGCCTGGGTGGCTCAGTGGGTTAAGCCGCTGCCTTCGGCTCAGATTTTTAAAAGATTACTTAAAGTAGGGGCGCCTGGGTGGCTCAGTGGGTTAAAGCCTCTGCCTTCGGCTCAGATCATGATCCCAGGGTCCTGGGATCGAGTCCCACATTGGGCTCTCTGCTCTGCAGGGAGCCTGCTTCTCCCCTCCCCTCTCTGCCTGCCTTTCTGTCTACTTGTGTGATCTCTGTCTGTCAAATAAATAAATAAAATCTTTAAAAAAAAACCAAACATACTTTTTCATTTTCTCAAACTGTTGTGTATTTATTTATTCATTCAGCTCTCTTCTGTTGTTTCAAGATACGATCCCACGATTTCACCTTAGTACTCTGTGACCCAATAGTAGAGACAGCAGAGCAATGAGAATGAGATACTGTTTTGCTTCTGTCAGTAATCACCATGCAAGTTTCTTAACTACAGTGGGCTGGTAAAGCAAATGGAATAGCAAAGGCAATATATAAAGGCCCTAAGCCCAGGCCTACCTACCAAAGGTATTTGAAGATGCTGAATAAATGTGGTGTAGCCTCCTGCAGCCTCCCCCCAACTTCACTCTAAATTCCGGAATAAAAGAATCTATGCTACTTTAAAATGAAAGCAAACTATACTCCTAAAAACTACACGGAGCAGAGTTCAAAGAGCCATCCTTTGCTTTCAGTGGCTACTTCAGGTCTAGCCAGGACTCGGGATGCACCTGGGGGTTCTGTACTTACTCTTCTCTGTGGCTAGGATACTTCTGGGGGAAAAACTAGGGAAACATGGCTCTAAGCCACTGAAATAACTTAGCTATAGTCCACTGCATTTACTGCAGCAGAAAGACAACTATATGCTTAACATTAGGAACATAAAATTCAGAGCCTCAAATTTAATATTATGAAAAGAAGAGACCAACAGGGGGATTCCTAGAGGAGGTAGAACTGCTGACAAAACTATAGAGATGTTAGGGGATTACTCAGAAAGAAACCCATTTTCCCTGTCAACCAGGAAACAGCTCTTGTCAACCAGAAAGTGGTTCTTGTCTCAGCATTTCTCAAAATGCAGTCCAAGAAAAATTTGTTCTGAAGAGAACAAAAAGTACAAAAAGAAAATTAATAATTGTTTTTCATAAAAATTGAGAAATTCAGGGGGCACTTAAGCATCTGCTTTTGGCTCAGGTCATGATCCCAGGGACCTGGGATCAAGTCCCACATTGGCTGCCTGCTCAGTGGGGAGACTGCTTCTCTTTCTCCCTCTCCCTCTGTGTGTTCTCTCTCTCTAGCTCTCACTCAAATAAATAAATAAAATCTTTTAAAAAATTGAGAAATTCTGTTGACAATAAAACACTATTAATAGGGGCACCTGGGTGGCTCAGTGGGTTAAAGCCTCTGCCTTGGCTCAGGTCATGATTCCAGGGTCCTGGGATAGAGCCCCGCATTGGGCTCTCTGCTCGGCAGGGGGCCTGCTTCCCTTCCTCTCTCTCTGCCTGCCTCTCTGCCTACTTGTGATCTCTGTCTGTCAAATAAATTAATAAAAAAAAAATCTTTAAAAAAAAACACTATTAATAATAATAAGCCCAGGGGCACCTGGGTGGCTCAGTTGGTTAAGTGTCTGCCTTCGGCTGGGATCATGGTCCCAGGGTCCTGAGATTGAGCCTACGTCGGGCTCCTTGCTCAGTAGGGAGCCTGCTTCCCTCTCTCCCTCTGCTGCTTCCCCTGCTTGTGCTCTCTCTCTCAAATAAATAAATAAAATCTTAAAAAAAAAAAGTGAAAAGCCCAATCTGATATTTGGATACAACCACCTGAGAACTCCCAATTACATAAGGACTCCTTCAAATCAGTAAAAGATAACCCATTTTATTTTATTTTTTAAAGATTTTATTTATTTATTTGACAGACAGAGATCACAGGCTGGCAGAGAGGCAGGCACAGGTGGGGGGAAGAAGGCTCCTCACTGAGCAGAGAGCCCCATGCAGGGCTTGATCCCAGAACCCTGGGATCACGACCTGAGCCGAAGGCAGAGGCTTTAACCCACTGAGCCACCCAGGTGCCCCAAAGATGCAAAAGACTCAGGTAGGCATTTCTGAGAAGACAACATACAGATAATTAATAGGCATATATAAAGATACTCAACACCCTTACTCACCAATAAAAGCAAATTAAAAACAACAGTAAGGTACCACTTCACACTCACCAGACTGGCTAAAACTAAAATATCTGGTTTGGGTGAGAATGTAGAACAAATGGACCTTTCATATGTGAATGTGGGCAAATTAAAAGCAAATTAAAAACAACAGTAAGGTACCACTTCACACTCACCAGACTGGCTAAAACTAAAATATCTGGTTTGGGTGAGAATGTAGAACAAATGGACCTTTCATATGTGAATGTGGGTGTATAAACTCGTATACCCACTTTGGAAAAAGTGCCTTGATATTACCTAGTAAATGTCTATTAGACTGTTTAAAATGCATATTCCTGAGTTCCATTTTAAATCTAGACCATTAAAATACCAGGAGTGTGAAATGCAATAAATGTTTAAAAAAAAAAAAGGAAATTAAAAAAAATACTCAGGGTGGAGACAAAGAACCTTCATTTTTCAAAAACTACTCCAGTTGGTTTTTCTGTATATTTATGTTCAAAAATCCTACTTCTGACCATATTAAGAGATAATCTTTTCTTTTTCCAAATAATTTTCACTTCAAGTTTTAGAACTAAAAATTACTATTAGATGTCTCAAATTACTTGAAAACCTTGGTAACAATCATGATTGATCTTCTAAACAGAATATTTCTTAAATTATCCAAAATATACAGATGATGTCATTATGTTCCATCCTCCCATAGGAGGGAAAAACTATGAAAGATAATACAAAAGCACTTTTTACCTGCTTCCTTCCTCCTCATAACCTTATAGTGTATTAATCAAATGCTTTTTTTAATCTCAAGGAAAGAAAGGCAGTAGCATACCAGGAACAGTAGTTATTTAATAAAGCATGGCATACTGTCAAGGTTTTTTCTACTATACATCCTGAAGGTAGTTTACTATTCATTACAAGGAAGTTTAAAGTAATATAAAACTATACATTACTGAAATGAACTAAGAATTAGAGCTTGATGAGAGGCTAAAAATACTGGTTTTCAATACAAGCTTTGTCATTCACCAGTTATTTTTCTTCAAGGCAATCACTGGGTTTCTAAGGTTCTAACTATATCCATCAATCAAGTAAAATTAACATCATTTCAGAACTTTAAGACTATTCGTAATTATAAAACACGTACAACATTTAGTAATGACATTTAATCTTAAGTAAATGCTTTATTTTGGGTAGTCCTAGTCAAAAGACAAAAAAAAAAAAAGGAGTTTTACCTATAAAATTTAAAAACCAGAGTTTAACTATATTCATTTAAAACACTTATAAATTTTTTTGAAAGATTTTCTTTATTTGAGAGAGAGAAAGAGAGCACAAGCAGGGAGAGGGGCAGAGGGAGAAGCAGGCTCCCCAGTGAGCAGGGAACCCCATGCTGCTCTCAATTGCTTTTAAAAAATTCTACATCTAGGGTTGCTTGGATGGCTCAGTCAGTTGAGTGGCTGAGCATTTGATTCTGGATTTTGGGTCCGCACTCAGGAAGGAGTCTGCTTGAGAGCCTCTCCCTCTTCCTGTGCCGCTCTCCCAGGCTTGTTCGTGCTCCCTCTCTAATAAATAAATAAATCTTAAGGGAAAACAAAACAAAACAAAACAACCCACATCTACAGTATATCCTAAGTAATAATCCAGAAAACTGAAGTCATAATACCAATCCATCTTTGCAGTAAAATTCTCCTGGGGGAAAAGAAAAGGAAGCTGACGTAAGAGAATAGTTTGTTAAATTGTAGTTTATGCCTTTAGATAAAATGCAGTCATTTAAAATTATGGTTTTAAGGAACTTTAGCGGATATGAAATGAAATGTCATATTAAAAAAAAGGCAGGATACAAGGGGCACCTGGGTGGCTCAGCAGGTTCAGCATCTGCCTTTGTGTCAGGTTATGATTTGGGGGTCCTGGGACCAAACACTGGGAGCAGGGAGCCTGCTTTTCCCTTTCCCTCTGCCCTGCTCGCATTCTCTCTCTCATATAAATAAAATCTTTCTTGTTTTTAAAGGTTGATTTATTTATTTGAGAGAGAGAGAACATGGAAGGAGAGCAATGTAGGGTTCAATCCTAGGACCCTGGGATTGAAGGACCCTGAGCTGAAGGCAGACGATTAACCAACTAAGCCACTGTGGTGCCCCAATAAAAGATTTTTTTTAAAAACAGGATACAGGCGCGCCTGGGTGGCTCAGCGGGTTGGGGCCGCTGCCTTCAGCTCGGGTCGTGATCCCAGGGTCGTGGGATCGAGCCCCTCATGGGCCTCTCTGCTCTGCGGACAGCCTGCTTCCTCCTCTCTCTCTCTGCCTCTCTGCCTACTTGTGATCTCTGTCTATCAAATAAATAAATAAAATCTTTAAAAAAAACCAAAAAAACAAACAAACAGGATACAAAACATATATAAATATAACCAGAGAAAAATATATAATCATACACTAAGATTAAAAGATAAAATAAACACCATAACACATTACCTCTATGTGGTAAAACAGAGTGATTTTCATGTTCTCCTATATACCTTTGTTTATTCTAACTTTCGAAAGTAAGGCCTTATTTTTGTAGTTAGAATTAACATGTAAAAACATTTCATATCAAATTTCTGTCATAAAATACAATGTTTAAGATCAGGTAATCAATATTTCTGCATTTCTACGTTTCCCTTAATAAAAACAGCCCTTATCAAAGACTACTAAAGTCCTACTTAAAACAGCACAGGAGTCAAGTTGTATGGTTCTCACTAACCAAAAACGACATCAGAGCATGAACCATGGTAACTGACTGCAATGTAGATTTAAATCCATTGAGTTCATAATGAAACTAAAAAATATTAAATACAAACAAAAGAAAACCCCACAGGTTATGCCCTTGAAGAATGGTTTCGAACCAAATCATTATCTTAAAAACTGGTAAATAGGACGCCTGGGTGGCTCAATCTGTTAAACCTTGGACTCTGATTTCAGCTCTGGTTGTGATCTCGGCTATTAGATTCAGCACTCCCTTCAAGGAGCCCATGCTCAGCTGGGAGTCAGGTGGGAGTCTGCTTGAGATTCTCTCCCTCTCCTCTCCCTCTGCTTGCATGGGCACATGCTCTCCTCCCCCTCTCACTCTAAAATTAATAAATCTTGAAAAAAACCCTGGTAAATAAAGAGAACTAATGAAACATTTATCCTGGCTTCAGGATATTGTACCTCAGGGTAAATAATTGTTCAGGTGTAAAAGTTTTTTAGAGAACTTCAGCTAATAAGCAAAGAACCATTTTGCAATCTCTAAAGAATGTACAATGGCTATTAACATCACCAAAAGAGAACCAGGGATTATGTGTCTCCTGATAGAAGTATACCATATGGGACGCCTGGGTGGCTCAGTTGGTTGGGCGGCTGCCTTCGGCTCAGGTCGTGATCCCGGCGTCCCGGGATCGAGTCCCGCATCGGGCTCCTTGCTCGGCAGGGAGCCTGCTTCTCCCTCTGCCTCTGCCTGCCTCTCTGTCTACCTGTGCTCGCTCTCTCTCTCTCTCTCTAACTAATAAATAAAATCTTAAAAAAAAAAAAAGTATACCATATACCTGCTAACTAGTCTTGATAAAGAAAATGAAATTTTATGTGCTGAATAGCAGCAACAAAATCAATGACTGTATGTCTCTTAACATTTCAACCAGACTTCAACTAAAAGTAATTAAAATTATATAATTAATAAAGCTGACTTTAAAAGATAAAAACTGAGATGACAGAAACTACCCTCTTTTTAATCTTCTATGGAATACCTAGAAAACTGGTCACAAACTCACTTAATTCTAATACATACATTATTCTGGCCAAACAGTCTAATTATAATAAAATATAAATTAGAAAATATTAACACAGTATAACAAAAAGAAACCAAATTATTTAAAAGCACAGTCTTAAAAATTCAATAGCCAATATCTGATTTAGGGCATTCCCCCTCTAAGAGGCACGTCCTTTAAAACCAAAAACCTTTATTTTTATTATTATTATTATTTTTTAAAATTTTATTTGTCAGAGAGTGAGCACAGGCAGACAGAGTGGCAGGCAGAGGCAGAGGGAGAAGCAGGCTTCCTGCTGAGCAAGGAGCCCAATGAGGGACTAGATCCCAGGATGCTGGGATCATGACCTGAGCCAAAGGCAGCTACTTAACCAACTGAGCCACCCAGGCATCCCGAAACCAAAAACCTTTAAAGGCACAAACTTTAAAACCAGATTCAAGACAAAAATGACTATTCTTACTCTTGTTATTTAGCATTATTCTGAATCTAGGGATTAAAGAGCAAACTAGGAAACACAAGTAGGGGTAACTGTTTCAGGAAGGGTAAAACAATGTTGTTGTCAATGCTATCATTTTCCCTAAAACATCTAAAATCAGCAACAAAAAAAGCCCACTTTTAGATTAAATAAGAAAATCCATAGACTATGTTTCTTAAAATCGGCAGCCTTCCTTACAGTAACCAGATAAAAAATAGTGGTGAATGGAGGTAAACTGTCCATTCATAATATCAACAAAAAGTTTAATTAGAAATTTCTCTGAGAGAGTGCGCCTGAGTGGCTCAGTGGGTTAATGCCTCTGCCTTTGGCTCAGGTCATGATCTCAGGGTCCTGGGATCGAGCCCCACATCGAGCCCCACATCGGGCTCTCTGCTCAGCAGGGAGCCTGCTTCCTCCTCTCTCTCCCTGCCTCTCTGCCTACTTGTGATCTCTGTCTGTCAAATAAAAAAATAAATAAATAAATAAATGTCTGACTCTGGCTCAGGTCATGGTCTCAGGGTCCTGGGACTGAGCTCTGCATGGGGCTCCCTGCTCAGCAGGGAGTTTGCTTCTCCCTGTCCCTCTTCCCAAGCCCCCTGCTCGTTCTCTCTCTCTTTCTCAGATAAATAAAATCTTAAAAAAAAAGGAAATTTCTCTAAGAAATGATTAGGAATTACATTTTAAAACAATGAAACTGTACTAAAATGTAAAATATCTGAATAAATGGTGAGACATAAGAATTTTTAAAACTATGCCTTCATACCTGACAATGGTCATGGTAATTTTATTTGCTTTAAAATACTTGTCAGTGAGATACCTAAAAAACTCTTTCCTCTAACCAGAACAAAACAAAACAAAACCAACCTTCCTCCGCACTTTACTGTCTTTTCCTTCTGTTCCTACGATATCACCAATGAAAAAATTAAAAAAGGCAAAATGTGCAGAGAAAGCCAGAAGGTCAGGAATTAATTACTTTGACTTGATTACAGGACTACGTCCTTCATCGTAACACACAATATTAGAAATGCAGATACAGCTTCTCATTACTAGAAAGAGTGAAAGAACAGATAAAATGTAGGCTTTTCTCATAAATCCCCCTTTCTCTTTTCACTCAATAACCCATGTATTCAAAATGCCTTTCTAGATGTGATGAAATATGTACTGGAAAACAAAATATACAGAAATAAGGGAGACAAATGAAGTAGAGTTTTGTGATTTTTTTTTTAACCAATGTTTCATGATAGATAAGTGTCCATTGAACTGAAACTTGAAAGATTAGAAAGCCATTATCACTCGGAATAAGCAACCGAGGGTCAAGAAAATCTGAGCCATTTGAGGAAAGAGGCAGGAACAGGCACAGGAGACAGCTCTAGGGAGAGGAAGAGCAAAAGCAGCATTCTTCTGTGACAAAAAGACACAACCAAGAGAATATTCCTTACTCTTTCATTTCACTTCCAAAGAGGTCAAGCTGAGGATCAAGAAAAGGAATACAGGGCACCTGGGTGGCTCAGTGGGTTAAAGCCTCTGCCTTTGGCTCAGGTCATGCATGATCCCAGGGTCCTGGAATCAAGCCCCGCATGGGCTCTCTGCTCAGCAGGGAGTCTGCTTCCCTTCCTTTCTCTCTGCCGGCCTCTCTTCCTACTTGTGATCTCTGTCTGTCAAATAAGTAAATAAAATCTTCAGAAAAAAAAAAAAAAAGAAAAGGAATACACTATCACAAAACAAAACCAATAACAATAAAGTATATCAATTCCAAGTGTCTGCTGATATGGAAGAAAGGCAAATTAGGACTTATCTAAAGCGGAGAATATCTTATGTTGCTATGCTCCAGACTACTTTGCAACTCCCAACATTATAATCAACTCTGAATAGCCAGAATATTTATTGATTTCAACACAACAGCCAAGCCAGCAGGAACATCAAGGTTCTACAAATTGGCAGAATTCAAAGTGCTCTAGGCCAGTCCCTTGGGCAAGTCATTTAATCTATTTGTAAAGCCTGGGTTTCCTCACAGGGCTAAGGCGGTGGGTACCTGATTAATGTATAAGACATTCTGATTTAACTGATCTGCAGTGGAGCCCCAAAGAGCAGTTGTTTGTATGCTTCCCAGATGTTTCACTACATTTGAGAGAACCACTGCACCTTTGCTGACTGACTGGAGTACAGATACGGTTTAAAATCGATTTAAATCATTAAAAATAAAATATAATCTGCTTCAAATAATATTTCTTTAGTTATGAGTCTAAATATATCTTAAGATATTTGTTTACTATATATTTTCTTGTGAATTACTTGTTCATATCCTTAGAAGCCTAGCTATCCTTTAAGTCTTCCTCTTTCACAGAGTCTTCCTTCATTCCCAACCAAAATTGCTATCTCTGTCCTCTCTGTCCTTTAATAGGTTATACCAAATTTGAGTGTTTTCCACATTCTATTTCTTACTGGAGTTATACATGTATACATTATTGTATTTCTTTAGATGACTGACAGGTAAGGATGATAGGGACATGCCTATATACATATGTAACCCTCAACTCTAACCAAAGACTGAAACACGGTGGACATTCTGAGAAACA
This sequence comes from Taxidea taxus jeffersonii, assembly GCA_003697995.1. NCBI lineage: Eukaryota > Metazoa > Chordata > Mammalia > Carnivora > Mustelidae > Taxidea > Taxidea taxus. The sequence continues at coordinate 36,754 of RCUC01000917.1, forward strand.
TTTTTTTGGCTGACTAAATGTGTATCTTGAGAAATATACTGGCTTTTATAATTAAAAAGAGCTCATGAGAACTAGTTCTATCTTAAAAAAAAAAATCCTTCAAACTAACAATAAATATTATACCAAATTAAGCAAATTGGCCTTAAAACATTGAGTAGGTTTCCAAAACACACTATAAAACAGGTCTATTATCTTTACCAAGTATAGTATTTCTGATGGAAGGCTCTAAATAGACAAGGAGATCTGAGGTACACACTTCTCTTTATCCCCATCTATACCACAGGCTAAATAAACATTCTCACCAGAGCTTCAGCATATTGTATTTCAGAGTTATATTCTTTATGACTTATTAAAACTGATAATGACAATTTCTGGAGTAATACAGTCATTCACTATTAATATCTAATAATGATCTCTTTCTTCTTTTCCCAGTTGCTTCTCTCTGGAGTCATGGACAAGGGGCACTCATCTCTTGAAACGCTTTACTGAATGTCAGTTAAGAGCCAGACATGGCAAAAGGGAATGGAAAGTTAACAAATGGTCCTGGAGCATATGGCCTAGAGGGACAGAGATAACTTAAGTCTTTCAGTATAATGCTCCAGGTACCTACTTTAACAGTTATGTGGTCGACTTGTTCATATCTCTGTTCCCCCATGTTAAATGGCTTTCTCAAAATTCCTGCTTACCTAACCAAATTCCACCTCAAGACTCAGGTGCAGTTCAGGTAGCCTTCCCAGGCTATAAAGCCTGGGAGTTTGTTTCCTCTGGGACACATGGTTAAGAGAAAGCCCTGATTTAAGACAAATCAGCTAATATATTACCTCACTAAGTTTCATTTCCTCAAGAATAAAACTGAGATAACAAACGTACCTATAATTCATAGGGTTGTTTGTGAAAATTAAGTGAAATAATGAATGTAAAGTCATTAGCATACTGCTGGCACACTCTGAGGCCTCAACATATGGTAGGTCATATCTGTGCCACTCATTCAATAATCTATTAACTGATGCTCTCCTATAAGATCTCCCAGTTGACTGATTTTTTAAACTGTTTCAATTTTTCATTTTACCCCTTGTATCTTTGTGGCTCAAGGTGTAGGTGTTGACCCAATGATCTGAATTACAGAAAGAAACCTGTAAAATCAGTAGCTTTCATATTTTGGGAGCCACAATCCACTGTTATAAATATATAACCTAGCACGTACATAAACAGATATAAAACTGAAAAAAAAAAAGCCCCATATAAAAACCTGAAATTAAGGTCATAAACATTCACCCTTACTACTTCTAAGTTTACTCTAATAATTCTAATTTAGTTTACTAGCAAACAAACCCCTCAAAAGAAAAAACTAAAATGATTTCACAACCCTTTGGTCATAACCCATAAATGAAAAATTCTCTATTAAGCACTAATAAATGAACATACAGATGAAAAATTGTGAGACCATACAAACTACAAAAAAAAAAAAAAAGCCCCACAAAATGAAAAAGTTTTAAGATACTTGCCTATTTAATTATGATTTTTAAAAAAATCACATTTTAGGGGCGCCTGGGTGGCTCAGTGGGTTAAGCCTCTGCCTCCCGCTCAGGTCATGATCTCAGGGTCCTGGGATCAAGCCCCATATCGGGCTCTCTGCTCAATGGGGAGCCTGCTTCCTCCTCTCTCTCTGCCTGCCTCTCTGCCTACTTGTGATCCCTTTCTCTCTGTCAAATAAATAAATAAAATCTTTAAAAAAAAAAATCACATTTCAAATCATTCTGGAATTTGTTAAATGATAACTGTTTTCCTTCCATACACAAAATAGAGACCTCTGTTTGGTATATGTTGGCAGAAATTTGACAATATTTTACTTACTGGGATGTCTGGTAGTAACCCACCTTCCTTCATAACTAAACTCTTTAGGAATCTGCCCAAAATATAAACACTCTAATGCAAAAGATTGTATTCATAAAGTTTCTTACTCTAAAAGCTTCTACTTCATCCTTGGTTTAAAAAAGAAATCTGTCAGAAAACAAGATGAAATACTTATACTTGAGAGCCCAAAGATTACTAACACATTTCTTTTAGAGTACCTATCATTAGAAGATTAGAAAGCATTTTTAATAATTCTTTTTTTTTTTTAAAGATTTTATTTATTTATTTGTCAGAGAGAGTGAGCACAGGCACACAGAGTGGCAGGCAGAGGCAGAAAGAGAAGCAGGCTCCCTGCCGAGCAAGGAGCCCCATGCGGGACTCGATCCCAGGACGCTGGGATCACGACCCGAGCCGAAGTCAGCCGCCCAACCAACTGAGCCACCCAGGCGTCCCCATTTTTAATAATTCTTAAGCAATTTCCAATTTATTTGAACTACAATACTATTCTCAAACCCATTTCACAGCTGCAATGGTGTTAGTTTTTTTTTTTTCCATGGGAAGGGAAAAATATTTACTGTATTTTGATTTGTTTTTAAGCTTTTTTTTTCTTTTTAAGTAATCCCTACACCTACTGTGGGGCTCAAACTCACAACCCTGAGATTAAGAATTGCAGACTCTTCTAACTGAACTAGCCAGGCACTTCTTTATTTTTAGACTCTAAAATTTAGGGTCTAATTATTTTGGGGAAAAAAAAAAGTCAAACTAGCATAAAAAGGTGATGATCACTACCAAAACTGTATTAACTACACTCTAAATTATTTAGTATTAAATATTTAAACATAATCATTACAGATTTATTTTTAAATAAAGCCTCAAACTCACTAAAGCAACCTAAAAGCAATTAGAGCTTTCTTCTCTAATTAACTTTGCTAAACCCACTCCCCCAGACTCCCACTTTTGATTATGAAACACGCCATTCTCCTCTTTTTAACCAAAGTGCTCCTTCCCTCCGTTTTTTACTAAATTTGTAACTTTCTTTTGAATCCTGTATTAACCTAGATCTCGTCCCATATTTGTTTTCTCCATTTTGACTGTGTAAGTAGTAATTTCTTAGAATTCCATAACGCTTTGGTTTACAAAGAAAAAAAATAATTACAATATCATTGAGTACAAACGAATGTATACACACTGCTGTACCACTGTAGTAAATGCTGGGAGAGGAGAAAAGGACGTAAACATAGAGGACACTGACCTCAAGAAGGCTCACAGCAGAGGGAAGATAATACACAAAGACTATGAAAGCACTAACAAGGGATGGAGAGAGTACACTAAAAGGGAAGAAATGCTGAGTGTAGGCCGAATATGGAAGTAGCCAACCTCAAGATTCCAAATGGGAATATTTATAGTATGTGCTGCTTTTAACATTCCAGTGGCCGTGTCAATGAATATTAAAGGTTTTTTTGGTTGTTGTTTGCTTGTTGTTGCTTTTATTACCCTGTTCTCAGCTTGCCATTCACACTATATGAGATCTATTTTTCTACAAAGGTTAGAAAGAAACACAGATTTGGATTTTGTATTAAAAAGGAGAAAAGGAGAGCAGTGAGAGAATATTCACTAGAAATGTTTCATTTAGCAGAAAAGTTAACACCCAGGTTTCAAAATGAGAAAATGGGCGAAGAAGTTGTACCCTTATTTACTACTAAATAAATAAGCATCTCTTAAAAAAACAAAAAACTGCCTCCATTTTACTTCAGTCAAGAACATGTACTTCAAAGACAATTTACTGCACCAAGACCACTTGGGAAAATTGTTTTTAAATGATACATTCACATTTCTGAACAAGAAATAGTACTGTTTCACCAATTTTTTCCCCTAACTGCCCTTCTCAGTGCCTCCATTTAGGGCATTAAAACATTCCGGTCAGAAAAAGAATTTTTTTTAAGTAATGCACTTAGAATTCATATTTTCTTTCCTCAAGTTTCTTGACGGAGCTACTCCTTGCCAAGGTTGTCCTTAAAGAACAAAAATGTGTGCTTAGAGAAAAGCAGCACACTGGAACTTCCCAAGAGGGCAGAAATCTTTCACTAACATATCCCAAGGGCCAAAACCAGTGCCTGGCCCCCACAAAGCACTCAGAAAATATTTGTTCAAGACTCCTACCACTACTCCTTTGCATCCAACTATGTATTAACCTAATAAGAACCTCAGAATCTTTGTTTTTAAAATGGAGAGAATTCAAGGAAGTCCTGGTTGCCTCAGGACATATTCTGTCTCTGCAGTTAAGAGGGGGAGAAGAAAGATGCCAAAATATATAAATCTTCATTAATAAGCTGTATTATAAATCATTGTCCATGGGGTCTGTCTGCAGTAAACCTTAGACAAAACAATGCAAATGGAAACTCAGAATTAAAACCACAAATTCTGCAAATAGAACTTCATGAGATTGATCAAAGTGATGTTGGAATATTGTTCATTTTCCTAAGCTTGAGAATGGCATCAGTATTGACTTTTTTTGGTTTAATTCCTTTTCCTTTGCGGATACATACTGGAAGCACTTATGAATGAAGTAATATGCTTCAAACACAATGCGGGGGGGCGAGGTGCATGGGAGTGGAAGGAACATGACTGGCCATGAGTTGATAATTGAAGACAGATGATGGGTACCTGGAGTTTACTAGACTATTGTCTTCCCTTGTACACGTTTGCTATGTTCCACGATAAAAAAAGTTTAAAGAAAAATAAATTTTAAAGTATTTAAAAACTATTCAAATCATATATATTGACAAATGAGATTCTGCAAAAACATCCTCACTAGTTATAGTGAGGAGAAGAAATGGACAAGGTGTTTTAAAGATTATTTATTTATTTGTCAGAGAGAGAGGGAGAGAGAGCGAGCGAGCACAGGCAGAGGCAGAGGGAGAAGCAGGCTCCCCGCCGAGCAAGGAGCCCAATATGGGACTCGATCCCAGGACGCTGGGATCATGACCTGAGCCGAAGGCAGCCGCTTAACCAACTGAGCCACCCAGGCGTCCCGGACAAGGTGTTTTAAAAGAATGATTAAGAGAGGTTCTTGAGGGAAGTTTGACTGGCTCAGTCAATGGAGGATGTGACTCTTAATCTAAGTCATGAGTTCAAGCCCCACATCAGGCATGGCACCTACTTGAAAAAGAAAGAAAGAATGAATGAAAGTAAGGCAAGAAAGAAACTAAAAAGGTGTTTGAAAAATGGGAAGGGCCTCAAATATACATATATAAAATATCTAAGTTTGAGATTGCTATGAAAAATTAAATGTGTACATGTGTAGGTACAGGGGTATCTGTATTATCTGCTCAATTTTGCTCTGAACCTAAAGCTGCTCTAAAAACTAAAGTTAGTTAATTAAAAAAAAAAAGCAAGAGGGGTGTCTGGGTGGCTCAGTGGGTTAAAGCCTCTGCATTCAGCTCGGGTCGTGATCCCAGGGTCCTGGAATCAAGCCCCACATTGGGCTCTCTACTCGGCGGGAAGCCTGTATCCTCCCTCTCTCTCTGTCTGCCTCTCTGCCTACTTGTGATCTGTCAAATGAATAAATAATTTTTTTTTTTTAGGGATGCCTGGGTGGCTCAGTTGGTTAAGCGGCTGCCTTCGGCTCAGGTCATGATCCCAGCATCCTGGGATCCAGTCCCACATCAGGCTCCTTGCTTGGCAGGGAGCCTGCTCCTCCCTCGGCAGGGAGCCTGCTCCTCCCTCTGCCTCTGCCTGCCTCTCTGTCTGCCTGTGCTCTCTCTCTCTCTAACTAATAAATAAATAAAATCTTAAAAAAAAAAAAAGACAGAAAGAAACACGAAGGACAATTTACTGTCAGAAAAACTGATGTCCCCCAAAATAATTTAATTAATTTACTTTGCTTTTCCTATGGAAAATCAGCTTTCAAATCAATTCAACAAAGAAATTTTGATTCCTGTTTTGAGTGGGGTCATATAATAACAATGGGAAACTTTTCCACTACTTTCCCTAACTGGTTCTCACTGATCAATGTGGTAATCTGTCAAGATTTCAAGACTTTTTACAAGTAAAAAGCACTTCTATTTATTGTGTATTTCACAATTTCAACACTTAAACATTAGATATCCAAATAAGTATATCATGTTAATAGCTGAGATTCAGTGGTTAGCATTTTCTATTTTCCCTCCCAACACAGAGATGATACAAATTTGGGTGCTCTTGTGGTCAGATTATTACTTTCCACAAAAGAAGTTCAGTGTATTTGATAATTCATATCTTGACTAAACTTAAGTTTCCGGTGGTTATATAATCTAATTAAAAACATTATGCAGTTTCAACTGGGATAATCCAATTCCTATCCAGGAAGGCTAATCATGTTCTTAATAATAATTAAACAAGGAAGTTACAGTTTAATTAGCAAATGAAATGATTTGTCAGTAGAATAGAGTCATTTCATTGAAATAAAACAGCACAGAATATAACATTTCATTATAACAAATAAGACATTTAAATTTGTTTCATAATATACCAAGTGCACATCCTTCCCTAAAATCAAAATTCTGCTTTAAAAAAAAAAAAAAAAACAAGAAAGAAAGCAAGCATTATGGATGGGGTAAACTTGTAGGAAATAGTAGGCTATTCACTTGTTTTCCCTCTTCCAGATCATTTTAAAGGAACAGAAAGCTAGAAAGGCCCTTTGGGACTAACTCAATGATTTTTCAAACAGTATGTTTCAGAGCCCTGAGCAAGTTTTAGGGGGTTATATGATCAGTGAAGGGTTAAAAAGAAAAAAAAAAATCAGTGCAACTTTATTCTGTCCAAGGATCCCAATACCAGGTTTAAGATTTTGCTTTTATAGAACAGTCCATGGATAAGTTTTAAGTTTGAAAAACCACAAAGAGTCTACACTCCTCTCACTTTCCAAAAGAGGACCCTAAAGCTGAGAAAGGTTAAGCAAGACCAAGATGGTAAGAATGTTCACAGCAAAGCCAGGTATAGATAACTGATGTCTTTAAACTAGACCTCACCACCTCACATGAAAGGTCCAGAGAGATAAGGGGAAAAAAGCAAGTTTCAGGATTATCCTTCTTCAACCCCGTCATTCTCTACATGGACCATACCAGTTATCCACCAACATCTTTCACTTCGAGTCCAGGAAAACGGTCTTTACTGCCGTTTCCCAAAGACCATTAGGTTTGTGCCTCTCTTCTCCAATTTGTTTCCCTGCCTCTTAAATACATTCCCTCTGATATTACCTCACACAGTGTCTCTAATACTTTAGCTTGTCCATATAAGAGAGCTTGTATTTTACCACAGGGCCAATTTTTAAAGCATGCAGAAATAACTTTTCTTCATAGAAATGTTACACAGACCCATTGTCCCGAAATGGATCAAAACAGAATGACAGTAAGTACCTAAGAGAGGTAAAGAGTAAAAAAATGGGGAAAAAAAAGGTAAAAAAGTGGAGCTGGAGCCTGAGTATCCCCAAACCAGAACTCTACCTGACACAGACCTGTGATGCCCAGATTAGGGGTGTACACTTCTGGTCTGGATCCAATTCCAGGGCCTCTGAACAGCATTTACACTCTGGTCTTCTTTAGGAACGGGCTTGATCTATACCACTATTTCCAGTACTTTACAAGCTGCTCAAATAGTCCTTGCAGAAAGATACACACTGGCCTATCTGAGGCTCTACAGGATAAAAAATAAAGTCACAAAATACCAGACCAGGAATGTTTCTCAGAAACTACTTAATCCAACCCCCTCATTTCTTTCACAAGAATACTGAAAAACACACGATTAAAGGAATCTTCCCACAGTCACAGAGCTACTGGTAGAAGTTAGACTTTATTTTCATTACTACTTTCCATTCTTCTACAAAGTGCTAAATATGATCACTACTCAGGTAATTGTCAGCTGTCATCACATGTTTTGGCATCATTTAGATGTAAACTTGTGCAACACACAAGGCTCATTAAAAAACAAGTGCAACTATAAACAGGTCACCTTAACATGACTTAGGAAAAAAAAATACAACCAAGATCACAACATGTCCCACCAAGTTCAAAATGTCTCATAGTACAATCCTGAGAATCAGTTTGCAGCATTTAACCACTGTTCCAAAATAAAATTCTGACAGCATTGAATGGTTCGGGGTTCACAGGGCTAATAAGACTTATTAACTGCAATCTTGCCTACACACCAAGGACTGTCTCCACTGTATTTTTAGCCATTTCTAGGTAAAAGCTACTTATTCTTAATAAGCCAAAAATAATCCAACTCTAGGTGCTAATTTGCCAAACTTAGTAATATGTCAGAAAACAATGCTTAAATCTGTGTAGATTCCAGATTCAGAAATCCAAACCAGATATGCATTCACACATAGGTATACGTATACACTGGGCATTTAAAAGCTGTGTTGTCCAAAATGGTTATTCTCTGGTAAATCTAACAAGAGTGATCAAAATGCGGGAATTACTGGAACTAACAAAATAACTTTATTTTTACTGTGCCTAAGTAACACAAACACATAGGAGGTTCACTTGAAAAATCATTTGATGTTAATCAGTTATAAAACATCTCTCTGTTTTGGCTGAAAGTGGTTCTTCCCCCCGGTTGCATTTCTTTTTTTCCCAAAGTCTCCTATTAATCCTAAGTAAACAAACTTCTCCATTCTCTAATCAGGGAGGAACTATTAACCTTGACATTTTATGTCACTCTTTGAAAAGGGTAAAGTGTTTTAGTTTTGTTTTCATTAAAAAGGTATTACTCCCACCACTACCACCGTCAAGAGGAGATGAGAAATTTGTCAGGGGCTCCCTAATAACTGGCAGATAAGAATCATCCTGTGAGGAAATGTTGAGAAGACTATTGCATTACAAAACCCTGAGTCATCACCCAGTTCACTCAGCAGATTTGGGTAAACACTGGAGAAGTAACTTATGTCTTGTGTGTTTATCCATCCATACCCACATGCATGAACATACAATGTTACCAGATTTTGTGCACAGTTAACCAAACAAGATACAGCACAACTTTCTTAAAAAGCTCTTCTGACACAGTGAAGATGCCCATCTTGCTGGTTATTTGGACATAAATGGATATATATAGTCTCTAACTTTTCCTCCCAGACTGTATTTTTACTTCTTTCTCCCTTACTTTCAGTGGCACTAAAGTTAGCCGGGTGTTTGTGCAAAAACAAAACAAAACACAATAACAGTAATAAAAGAATAATATAACAACTGAAACTGATTTAGGTCATCTATATTCATCTGAGAGACTCAAAAATTAACACAAGCCAGATACTCATAATGCCCTAGACAATCTGACAGCTCTCTTCTCTATTTTCCTTAGGGTTGCACATTTCCAAAGGAAATGTCACAACTGGAGAAACACTTTCTGGAGGTTCTAAGACTCAACATTCTCAATATTAACGTCTAGTATACAGCCCGAGAATGTGGTAAGGGCTGATTTTAAACCTTTCAATCAAAGCCACAAAGACTGAGCAGGCCCAAAAAAGCACAACCTACAAGTTCCCTGCGGCCTCCTACCCATTCAAAAAGTTACGAGACATGAATTGAGGGATACGAAGAGGCGGAGACCGTAGAGGAAAAGCCGGAGCAAGGACCAGGAAAAGTCAATATTTGCTCCCCCATAGATGAATCCTGTCCTCCTCCCCCATGAGTCTTTAAAGGTCCAAGGAGGACCTCTGAGGGACCGCTCACCTCTTTCCCTGGGAGCCCGGTGCCCTCCAGCTCCCCAGGGCCCCGCAGGTCGGAAAACAACAACCCGAATCCTTGGGGGAGAGGCAGTGGGGAGGACGTAGAAGGCTCGTGAGGACCGAGGAGGTCCGGCAGGAAAGAGGCAGGGAGGGCACTTGAGTGCTTCCCAGGCTTCTTGCCGCGATTCTCAAACTAATGCTCCCGGATCAATGGCTGGAGTCGGGGCAGAGTTGAGTCCAGCGGTCCGGTACGGACAAAGAGCCACCTCCCTCCCGCCCCGGACGCCCCCCCACTCGGAGCCTTTGCTCCCCACACCACCCCTGCCCACCCTACAGGCTCGTACACACTTACGTGGAGAGTTTCCTGGTCCAGAAAAGGCCCCCGGGCCACAGCTCTTGGAGCTGCACGGCCCGGCCCAGGTTGCTTTTGATCTGGGCCAGCTGCAAGTCTGATTCGGCGTCCAGCCGCTCGGCATAGGGCAGCAGCTTGTTGTAGACGATCTCCTTCTGAGGGACGAAGCCCCGCGGGTCCGGGCCGGGACGCCCACCGGGCTCCGGGGGATCCCTGCCGTCCGCCCGTTCGGCCGGCTCCATGAGCCTAGGGACACCCCCCCCACCCCCTCCCACCCTAACCCTCCCCGGCCCCCACCCCTCTCCGGGCTCCGCCTCCTCCGCGTCGTCGTCGCCCCGCGCCCGCCGGCGGCCCGTCGCCCTCGGCCCGACCGCTGGGCCCCCTCCCCTGGCCGGCGCGCTGCTGGCCCCCGCGCGATCCCGGTTCGTTGGCGGCGGCAGCGGCCGCTCCGCCCGCCCCGCACCGGCTCGGCTGGTGACGCTGCAGCAGCCGGGCCCGCAGGTTCCGGACGGGCCTCAAGTCACTTCCGGGGCGGGGCGGGGCGGAGCGACGGCGTCGGAGGAGGTGGTGGCGGCGGCGGCGGCGGTGGTGCCGGTGGGAGCCCAGCGGGCTGCGCCTCCCTCGCCGTGGGGCCGGCTCGGAGCCCCCACCCCCGGGCCTCACCCGCGGAGCGCGAGGCTGCCCCACCGGAAGCACGAGGCGGAATTCCAAGCTATTGTCCTTTCTCGCTTGGGGTCGCGCGCTCCCTGCGGCTGCCGGTAGTCTCCGTGCCTTCTCACAAGGCAGTGGGCCTAGTCCCCCGCCCCGAGTGTGTGGAAAAACCTAGGTACTCTATATCCATCTCACTTGTTACTTACAGATTTGTTTGCTCAGTCACCTTTAAGCCCTCCACTTTCTGGTATTTTTCGGGCCGCCCTCATTCCAAAAAAGTGAATAGTTATTCATTTAACAAATACTAATTGAACTACTATTCTGTGTGTCAGACGCTCCTTTTAGGCCCTTGAGATGAGAAGAGCAAGTGGTTTCTGCCCTCCAGTCAACTCCTCCTTGCAGTCAACTGGAGCTTTAGGGAATAAGCAGTTAAAAGACAATATTCTTAATTGCTGGATAAGTACAGGATGCCTTGGGAACATCTAAAGGGTTATTTCAAACTGGAGGGGGTGTCAAGTAGCTTCCTAGACATGATATATAAAATTGAGGTTAAAGGCGTTGAGTGCAAAGTTGGTTAAGAGAAGGAGGAGAAGGTATAGTTTAGCTGAAGGAAAATCTTAGAGGCTGCAAGCATGAACTCCGGGAATTTAAAGTTTCGAATGGCTGCATATTGCTTGGAAGAGGAGCACAGGATTGAAACCTAAAAAGGAATACTAGGGCGTTTTCAGAACTTTAAACCTAAAAGCAACAACAAAACTCCGAAACATTTTAGGCATAGGAATGGCGTGATATAATTTACATTTTCAAAGAATCACTCTGACTTTATGTAGAGAGTAAATTAAATCAGACTCAAGTTGGAAACTGGAGGACCCTTTAAGAAGCTGTGACTGATGGCATGGATGATAGTTGAAATGATTTGAGAACTATTGCAGTAGGAAGAATGGCATGGGCTTGGTAGCTGATTGAATATGAAGAGTGAAACAATGGGAAGACACAGGATGAGTTCAGATTTCTGATTTGAGAAAATGGATAGATAATAAACTCCTTTTTGGAGATAGCAGAAACAGATTTGGAGGCTGAATCCCTAAAGGATGGAGAAGTACTTTGACATATGGATCAGGACAATACAGACTATTGTCTTTTGTCTTTTTTTTTAATTTGACAGAGAGAGAGAGAAAGAGATCACAAGTAGGCAGAGAGGCAGGCAGAGAGAGGGGGAAGCAGGCTCCCCGCTGAGCAGAGAGCCTGATGTAGGCTTGATCCCAGAACCCTGAGATCATGACCTGAGCTGAAGGCAGAGGCTCCCCTGAGCCACCCAGGTGCCCCTGATACAGACTATTGTTAAAAGATAACTGAGACTTACTAACAATTTTAAGAGTTTATTGAGTAAAAATCTACTGGAATTGGGCAGGGCCAAACCAGAAGTGGTTAGGAGGACAGGAGCCAGGGAAAGACTTAAATAGAGAAGGTGTGCCATAGCTTTAAACCCAATTGGCCGTTTGTGACTGGTTGACTTTAGTGTTTAGATTTCATAACCTTGAAATTTTTGCACAGATTTTGGGCAAAGACGTTAGAGCCACTTCAGTCTAATGGCCTTTATGTAATTAGTTTAAAAGTACAAAAAGAATAGGGCCCTTGACCAAACTCTCAGGAGTACCATATTCAAGGATGGATAGAGAGCGGAGAGAGACCACAAAGAATACTCACGAGAAGCGGTCAGAGAAGTAGGAGTTCTAGGAAGGTGGACATTCCTAAAGATGGAGTGTTTCAGATGGATAAAATAATCAATGTGCCAAAAGTGTTGACCAGTCAAATGAAATGAGACCTGAGGAGAATTTATGGAAGTTACTGATAGAACAGGTAACTACAGTTTCAGGAGATCTACAATGGAAACCAGATTACAATGACAATGGGAAAAAAGAAGTAAATAACTACAGGCAGTAAAAGCGCACAATCTTTTTTTTTTAAAGTTTGGGTGGGAAGAAAAAGGTAAGGAGGTGGCTGGAATAAAAAGGAAATTTTGAAGATGGGATATGTTTTAAATATTAAGGAGGAGGAGCCAATGGAGTAAGGTTGAAGATAGGTGGGTGAGGATGACAGAGAGTGGGAGAGAATGTGGAGTAACTGGCCTCTAGCAATAAACCAGACTGTGCTTCCATTGTCAGAGGAGAAAGGCAGGGGAGGTAAGCACAAAGGCAGAAAGGTTTGCAGATTTAGTGACTGGAGGTTGGAGAAGTTCTTTCTGATTCTTTCTCTCTTTCTTTCTTTCTTAATTTCTTTTTCTGTCAAATAAGAGCATAAGAATGATGGGAGGAAGTGGGGCAAAGGAGATTTGAGGAGATTAGAGAAGGTTCAGAGTAGTCTCAAAATTTAGTTTAGAGTAGAGTAGTCTCAAAATTCAGAAAACTCATTAGAGAACCAGTTACTTATCAGTTAAGTCTGGAAGCATGAATTTTATTGTCATCTGTGTGAACAATTTCGTGATTTAACCCAATAATGTTTAGTAGCCCAGGATTATATGCCATGCAGTCTGGTATGATACATACCAGACTGGTATGATGAGAAAAGAGTAAGAATGTATGTTGGTGGTAGTGAAGGTAACGGTGTTAACTACCACTGTTGAGCACTTCTCTCAGCAAGTGCTTTACCTACAATATCTCTCTGAATTCTCTTTTCTAAGTAGAGATCATTGGGTTGAAAATTTTTTTTATAAAGATTTTATTTATTTGACAGACAAAGGTCCCAAGTGGGCAGAGAGGCAGGTGGGGGGGGCAGCAGGCTCCCTGGGCTCAATCCCAGGACCCTGGGATCATGATCGTGACCCAAGTCATGAAGGAAGTGGGGGGGGAGGGGCAGAGGGAGAGGGAGAAGCAGACTCCCCACCAAACAGGGAGCCCAGCAGGGGCTCAATCCCAGGACCCCAGGATCATGACCTGAGCAAAGGCAGATGCCTATTGGACTGAGCCACCCAGGCGCCCCTAGAAAATAATATATAGATAATCCTTTCTGTTATTTTAGATTTTTAGAGGTGTTATGTGTTTGTTGACTTTTGTTCATGGCAGTTCATTTGGTTGTGTTTTACAATTTTTTATATTATGAGACTATCTTCATATGGCTTTCCATTTCTGTGTAAATCCCGTGTGACCCAGAGCATTTTATTTGCTTGCACCAGATCCACAGAAATAGTACAGGCCCAGTACTAATCAATATTTATGTTCATTTTTCAGCTAGTGTAAATTTGAATTTCTATCCTATATAAGTTACGGGCCTGGGAATTCAGCCCTTAGAGAATTCTGTTGTTGTTGTTTTTTTTCCAATATTTTATTTCCAACTCCCTTTGGTCTGAGACATCAGCTTCTTTCCCTGAGTGGATACTAAAACCCAAGTCGCTTGCTATTTCAAGATCAAATAACACTACCCCAAAATTGATGCAGAATTAACTCACACACTTACTGCTCTGGCTTTCCTTTCCTCTTTGTGTCTGGATCTAGAGATTTTCCTTTTCTGTATGTGAGCTCATCTATTGTTATCACTTGTTATGTTTGTTTTTTTTTTAAGATTTTATTTATTTATTTGACAGAGATCACAAGTAGGCAGAGAGGCAGGCAGAGAGAGAGGAGGAAGTAGGCTCCCTGCCAAGCAGAGAGCCCGATGCGGGACTCGATCCCAGGACCCTGAGATCATGACCTGAGCCTAAGGCAGAGGCTTAACCCACTGAGCCACCCAGGCGCCCATCACTTGTTATGTTTAATGCAGTATCTCTATCTAGAGTTTCTGCATTAGCTCAGGCTGCTATACTACTGGAATTGGAGACCCTTAAGGAATGAACTTCTAACTCTAAATTATTAGACATCATTTGGAGCGAAAGGGAGTAATTGTGAATGATTAAGAGCTTTTTTAGAATCCTCATATCACATACATGGCCATTGGTGATGCCTATCCAAGCTATATTTATTTAATTTTTTTTTAAGATTTTATTTATTCATTTGATAGACAGAGATCACAAGTAGGCAGAGAGGCAGGCAGAGAGAGAGAGGAGGAAGCAGGCTTCCCGCTGAGTGGAGAGCCTGACGCGGGGCTTGATCCCAGGACCCCGGGATCATGACCTGAGCCGAAGGCAGAGACTTTAACCCACTGAGCCACCCAGGCGCCCCGCAAGCTATATTTATTTAAGGATTAAAAATTATTATATTGTTATTTAGAAAATGCCTATTTGATATTTAAATGCAAAGAGTTTTTCAGCACAGCTGAAGCTCTTTGTGTTTCTTCTTTTTGACAAACTATGAATAATGTAGGAGGCCACAGCTTCCCTCTAATCAAATACAGTAGAGATGTGTTTTTTAACAGTGGTTGAAGAAATTAACAATAGAGGCAGTGGAGAGATAACAACCAATGCACAAAGAGGATACACACTCTTTTCCACCTACCTCCAGTTTTTATATATATAAATAGAAAAGGCCTTGCTCATAAGCAGAGAGTAGAATTGTCTGCATGAATAATTTGAATAGCCAGCAAGACACTCACACTATAGCTGATGCTTGAAATGCTACCCTTTGCAATGTTTCTTTGTACTAAGCAGAATCTCTTTTGAAATTTACAGACTCATAAGAGGGGTAATATATCAAATCCCTAATTTCCAGGGTGAATTATATATTCATTAATTTAATAAACATTGTTGAATGCCTCCTGAGTGCCAAGTTTGAGATCATAAGATGAATGACACAGTACTTGTCTTCAAGGAGTTCACTTATCTAGCGGGTTGACAATTAGTAAGTAGATAAATTAAAATTGTAACCAAATGTCGGCTGGGATCTCCCTACCTCTCAAAATCTCTAGATGAAACTAATTGAAACTGCCTTCTGTAGACTGAAAAATTCAGTGCCTCACCCAGTAGTTCTGCCAGTTTTGGAGGATGGGAGATTAGGTTTTTATAGTAACTCCCACCTCTAAACGTTTGTTTCTGATAAACTAGTTCTGTCAAGTGATCATCTTCCCTTGAGGCTTCTATTGTTCCTCTTTCAGTACTGCTTTAATCTGAACATGGAATGTAGCTTTTCCCCTTATTTTCCACAATTCTATATAACAAATCATTCATAGAAGGCTGTGTGTATGTCACACACAGGAGAGAGAGAGAGAGAGAGATGTAAGCAAGTTCAAAGAGATGAAGGGATTTACATATTAGAAATAACAGCTTAAAATTTAATATAAATGTTTTTTTCCTAAAAAATCCATTTTCTATGTGATTGCTGATATTGTGGAGCTCACTATCTAGTGGGCCAGACATTAAACAACTCATTCTACAGGTATTTTAATTATAGTTTTGTTAAATGTTATAACAGTATGGTAGGAGCACAGGAAATGTGGATAAGGCAAGAGAGGAAACAAGAAGATAAATTGAAACCAGATTACAAATAGTCATGGATCCATGCATATTGATGACAATGATGGTAGTACTGTTAGCTCATCCCCATCCAGAGGTAATGGGCTGCTTTTCTGGACTCATAACCCAAGTAATTTAGTTTTCAGGTTGTTGCCTTGTTTGTTTTTTAAGTTCATTTTTTATTTTGAGTAATTGTAGATTCACATGTAGTTGCAGGAAATAATACAGAGATATCCCTTGTACCTTTTACCCAATTTCCCCAAATTGGTATTTTCTTGCAGCATTGGTATCATCTGTAGTACAATATAATAATCAGGATATTTACACTGATGCAGTCAGGCAAGATATTAGCACTTCCACACCACAAGGGTCCCCCCTGTTGCCCTTATACTGACATTCACTTTCCTGACCCTTTCCATGTCTCTACTAATCCCTGGAAATTACTAATCTGTTCTCTATTTCTATGATTTTATGGTTTCAAGGCTAATATATAAATGGAGTCATGCAGGATATAACCTGTTGGGATTGCCTCTTTTCTCTCAGATAATTCCCTAAGGAATTATCCAAGTTTGTGTACCATAGTTTTTTTTCTTTTTATAACTGAAGAACATTCCATAGTACTGATGTACTATTGTTTGTTTTTGGCCATTCCAAGTAAAGTTGCTGTGGATATTCATCTACAAATTTTTGTGTGAACATAAGTTCTAATTTCTCTGGGATAAAAATCTAAGAGTGCAACTGCTGGGTCGGGTCATGCTGGATTGCATTGTTTAGTTTTATAAATGAAACAATGCCAAACTCTTTATTTAGTGATTCCTCATTGTGATTTAATTAGCATTTCTCTAATGGAGAGAGGTATTGATCTTATTTTCAAGTGCTTATTTGTTACCTGCATGTCCTCTTGGGTGAAAAATGTCTGCTCTTGTTTTTTGGCTCCTTTTAATTGGATTACTAAGTTTTTTACTGTTGACTTTGGCATTTTCTTTATTTATTCCAGGTACTACTCCTTTGTTAGATACGTGGTTTGCAAATATTTTCTCCTTGTTTGCAGCTTATCTTGTCATCCTTTTAATAGGGTCTCTTGCAGAGTAAGTTTTTAATTTTAATGAGGTCCAATTTGTTAATTTTTCCTTCTGTGGATCAAACTTTTGGTATCAGATCTAAGAACTTTGCCTTCTCCTCGATTCAAGGATTTTTTTTTTCTAAATTTCATGTTTTACATTTAAATCCATGATCCATTTTGAGTTAATTTTTGTATGGGTGTGACATTTAGGTCAAGATTCATATTTTTTAAAAAGACTTTATTTATTTGTTTGACAGAGAGAGAAAGAGCACAAGCAGGAAGAGTGGCAGGCAGAAGGGGAGGGAGAAGCAGGCTCCCCACTGAGCAGAGAGGCTGACATGGGGCTTGATACCAGGAATCAGGACCTGAGCCGAAGACAAATGCTTAACCACCTGAGCCACCCAGGTGCCACCAAGATCCATATTTTTGCCTATGAATGTCAAGTTAATTCAGTTTTAAATAACAACACTTGAAGACTACCAAGAGTCTAGTCGAGGTAGTATTGTTTCAAACACAGTGATTTCATTTCGGTCTTTACTCAAACATGCAGTGGAAAGGCACCATCCACTCTTATGATCCATCGTGAGCCAATACTTGAATGAAAAGACATAACTGTCATGAGCAAAGAGTAAGATTTATGGTCAGTGCTTAAGCCCATAATTAGTGATACAAAGAATACATTTGATTAACTCTGCTAGAACACAGTCCTGCTAAAAATATACCTAATTTGGGGTGCCTGGGTGGCTCAGTGGGTTAAAGCCTCTGCCTTCGGCTCAGGTCATGATCCCAGGGTCCTGGGATGGAGCCCTGCATCGGGCTCTCTGCTTGGCAGGAAGCCTGCTTCCCTTTCTCTCTGCCTGCCTCTCTGTCTACTTGTGACAGTCAAATAAATAAATAAAATCTTAAAAAAATACACCTAATTTACTTTATTCAGAACACTTTCAGTATTGGGCATCTGTAATCGTTTTTGACTGCTCAGCATCTGAACGTACTTGGTAGATTTGGGAAATCCTCCCATCTAGATCTTGGTGAGAAGTAGGGTCCTACCTCCAACTTCAGAAGCCTAAGAAGTGAGATTCACCCTCTACCCACTCCTCTGACAGCCTTGTGATCCAGATTTTGCCACCAAGTACTTTAAATCTTGACCAAGTGATGCCAAAATTAAGGGAGGATGGATGATATTAGATCTTTGATAGATAAGCAGCCTGGCATCCATGGCTGTTTGTCAGGAGCAGCAGCTGCCTGCAGTCACCACTATATCACAGAGAAGAGATGGCCTATATCTGTGGTGGTAGCAGCTTCTGAACCAGTTTGTTTGTTACCCTCACTCTCTTGGTTCCAACCCCTAACCTAAGAATCTTTCTTAGCATTTCTTACTAATTCTGTGAGTTGCCTGATACTTGCCAATTTCTTCAATTTCAGTTAGCCAGAGTTGGTTACTGATAGTAGAGATGACTGACATCAAGAACCCTTACTGATACTGTGAGCAAATTAATCTAAAGCTGTGGTTTAGAGAGCTTCCCCCTCAGAGTTTCTGATTTAGTACATCTGGAGTGGGGCCTGTGAATTTGCTTTTCAAACAAATTCCTGGCTGCTACTGCTGCTGCTGGTCAAGTGACCATGCTTGATCTTCATCAATTTGGTGTGATTTTATAGTTTCCTCTCAAAAAGCTGCTGATTCACGTTCCATTGTTTGAGTATGCTACAATTTGCATACCCATTCATCTGTGGATGGACATTTTGATTATTTACAGTTTTGAACTATTACAAATAACGGCTATGAATACTAATGTATAGGTCTTTGTGTGGACATTATTTCCTATTCTCATGGGCAAATAAGTGGGAGAAGACAACCTGGATCATATGGTAGGTATATGTATAACTTTTAAAAAACTGCAAGGTATTTTCCAAAGTGATTGTGCTGTTTTACATTTTTACCAACAGTGTACGAGAAATCTTTTTTTAAATTTTATGTGTTTGAGAGAGAGAGCAAGCACAAGTGGGGGAGAGAGGCAGAGGGAGAAGAAGCAGAGAGCCCAACGGGGCTTGTAGGACTCAAACCCAGGACCGCAGGATCACGATGTGAGCTGAAGGCAGATGCTTAACCAATTGAGCCACCCAGGTGCCACAGTGTACAAGGCTTCTAGTTGTTCCACATCCTTGCCTCCTTGGTATGGTCAGTCTTTTTAACTTTAGCCTTTCTAGTAGGACTGTAATAATATCTCATTATGCTTCCAGTCTGCATTTTCCTAATGACTAGTAATGGTGAGCACTTTTTTTTTAGTACTAATTTACCCTTCATGTATCTTTCTTGGTGAATTGCCTATAGAACATCTTTCCTCCAATTTGTTGGAGCCTTATTTGTTTTCTTACTGAGTTTCAGGAGTTCTTTATATATTCTGGGGATAAATCCTCTACCGTATATGTAACTTGCAAGTATCTTCTCCATTCTGGGACCTCTTTTTTTCTCATTCTCTTAATAGGCAGAAAGTAATTTTAACCAAAATTATCAAGAGCCTCATCAGTTTTCCTAATGACTTCTCTTAATTGCTTGATATTCAAATTATTCTTTTTTGAAACACATTCCTTTTCTATTTTCTCTGCTCCTCTTTTAGCTGGTATGACTACAGTCTCACTTGCCAACAGCCTTATTTGTGATTGGAAGAATCCTTTAACATCACTTTCATTAACTTCACGAAATCTTGCACTTGTAGCAAAATGTGCAGTTAAATTCTTTCAATTCATTGATTTGTACTTGATTTATATTTGGGCATATTACCACAGTCTCAAAGTTCAAACCAATGAGGATGTCAACTGAGGGGCAACTGAATGAGATAGGGTAGGGAAAAAATTACTGGTGTTTCCTATGGAAAAATATTTGAGTTGGGACTAATTTTATAAATGATCAGTTCATTAGAGAAAATTAATATGTTTTGCTTCCATATGGGAGCACAGATTTGTGTAATAAATAATAAAAAAACAAAGCTTGCAAGAAAAGACCCCCCCTTAAATATTTCCTCATATCTTGCTCTCCCCCTCCCCCCATAACTCTTTCTGTTGTATCTCTGACCTTCTTTGTTTCTTGATCAAGCCCAGTTTTTTTCTCAATGTAAGAGCACCTACTTTTCCCTCTAACCTAATAAGTAGGCCAAGAATTTAGATTTACTCTAAGTGCAATCGAAATCAATAGAGAAGTTTTTAATCAGGAAAATTACATCATTTGATTTGAACTTTCAAAAAATTT
The DNA here is from genome assembly GCA_003697995.1 of Taxidea taxus jeffersonii. Classification (NCBI taxonomy): domain Eukaryota; kingdom Metazoa; phylum Chordata; class Mammalia; order Carnivora; family Mustelidae; genus Taxidea; species Taxidea taxus. The sequence goes on from RCUC01000917.1 coordinate 57,000, forward strand.
CTCTGAATGGAGAATGGATTATACAGGGTTAAGAATAGAAGTAGAGGGGCACCTGGGTGGCTCAGGGGGTTAAAGCCTCTGCCTTCGGCTCAGGTCATGATCTCAGGGTCCTGGGATCGAGTCCCACATCAGGCTCTCTGCTTGGCAGGGAGCCTGCTTCCTCCTCTCTCTCTTTCTGCCTGCCTCTCTGCCTACTTGTGATCTCTCTCTGTCAAATAAATAAATAAAATCTTAAAAAAAAAAAGAATAGAAGTAGAGACTAATTAGGAAGCTATTTTAGTATTCCAGTGAGAAATGATGATGACTTGTATCAAAGTGGAATAGTGAGAAGTGTCAGATTTGAGATATTTTGAAGGTAAAACTAACAAAATTTGATGATAAAATGTGGTATGAGAGGAAGAGTCACAGATGAGTCCCAGATTTCTGTTTTTGTTAATAGCATGTATGGTAGACTAATCATGAGATGGAGAAAATAGAAGGTGGGACCAGGTTTGTGAAAAAGCTATCATGAGTTCCATACTGGCCATACTAAGGTCACCTACACGATCCTAAGTGAAAATTCAAAAAGGCTTTTGGGTATCAGTGTCTAGAGTTAGGGGTAGAAATTAGGCTGGAGATATAAATCTGGAAGCTGTCAGCATATAATTGATCTTTAATGTTAAGGGACCAAATAAGAGCACCTGAAAAACAGTATAGAGAAGAGAGTAAATCCTTGAGGTTCCAAGTGGGACAGAGCAGGAGAAATCAGTAAAGGAGTATCAGGAAAGGAAAACCTAGATGGAGTGATGAAGATCAGCTCTGTGTTTGGATATTCACTGGGAGGTTCACTGGAATCATCATATGGTTGTACTCATGGCTAAGACTTGTCCCAGTGCTGCACTAAGTTCATTGTGCCAGATCATGAGAGAAAAAGACACAGGTGAAGTCTGGAAGAATCCATGAGCAGGCTTCCTTAATGCTTTTTTCTCCTGTGAGGGGTCATATAGAGCACACTCTTCCCCTATTACTGAAAACACAGTAATATGTATGTGATGTTTCTGTGCAAAGAAGGCCATTAGAGACTAAGTGCCCAAGATTTTTATCTGAATCTGATCATGTTACATGATCAGAGTTACCTTCTGTCTGGGCACAGTAAGCCATCAATATCAGTTAGGGAAAAAGAGAAACTACTGAAAATCAAGTTTTCAAATGCTAGCCAAGGGCCAACCTTGCAAGCCCCTTCAAAGGATAGCAATGTCAGGCCTGCTATGTTAACTCTTCTTTGCACAGAATGGCATCACAGAAGCTAAAGGAGGAGAATGTTTCCAGGGAGAGAGATACAGCTAAAGAATCAAGAAAGGTAAGGGCCAAAGTGGCCAGTGGATTTGACAGTATAGAAGTAACCATTGACTCTGATACACAAGCCCGAGGGATGGTGGGACAAAGGGCTAGATTGAAGAGGATTCAAGAATGACCTGGTGAAGGAGTAGAGACAGCATGGAGTTAAAGAATATTTCGAGAAGTTTTCTATTAGGGGAGACAAAAGAAGGAAACGTAGTTTAAAGATGATAGAAGTCAAGAAGAGGCTTTTACAGATGACAGAAATCACATGTTTCTTTTGGGATCAGGATTATTCATTAGAAAGAGGGATGATGGAGAGTAAGGGATTGGATCCACAGCAGGAGTGAAATGGTAGGAGGAAAGACACTTCCTGTATTGAAACAGGAGGGAAGAAGAAGACATGCAGATTTAGAAATCCAAAAATGAGAAACTTTTTTTCCCCCTCTTTTTGCAGGTACACATGCTTGGGCTTTATTTAATAGCATGTCTGTGACCAAGGACCAGCTTGAAATCCACAGTTGGCACAGAGTCTAGCTCAGCAGGACCCTCATTCTCAAAGTCTACTCTATGCTGACATAAGCCAGGGAGCCCCCATGAAGAAGTGTGGAACTCAGTTCACTCATAGGTTTGTTCGTTTGTTTGTTTTTTAAGATTTTTAAGATTTTTTAAGATTTTTATTGAGAGAAAGAGAGAGAGAGCAAGCACCCCAGCGGAGGGAAGAGGCAGAGGGAGAGGGAGAAACAGGCTCCTTAGAGGAGCATGACATGCTCCATTCCAGGGATCTAGGATCATGACCTGAGCTGAAGGCAGACACATGACCGACTGAGCCACCCAGATACCCCTCACTCACAGGTTTTTAGAGCCCTCATATAATGGACTCCCAAAGCAGCTGCTTCTCCTAGGAACTTGGCCACTGGTGGGTGGGCCAAGGTGAGCTCTAAGCGCTGGTCTTCTTTTGTTTTGGTGGGTTTGGAAGCTTGTTCCAAACCCTCCCCAGGGCCATTTTTCCCATGAAGAAGATGATGGGAAAATTGCACTTGTACCAGTCTTTTATAATAATGTGCTTCTGAAAATTTTTACCTAAAAGTTCCTTAAAAAGTCAGCCATTTCTTCTGTATGTAATGTTGCTTTTTTACCTGATCTGGCTCTCAGTCCCAGGCCTTTAACTTTTAGTTATGAGTTAATAAATTCTTCCTTTTCCTTACAAAATATAGAATTCTGGTTTGCCCAGACTGTTGGTTCCATTCTTATGCTTATTGTCTTAATTCTCTTAGCTTTTGTTCTAATGGTGATTCATTTTCAGGGATGTAAAAGAGAACAGGTTGAAGGTTTGAATTTTTATCTGGGGCCCTATCCAATCATGGCAAGATTTTTCTTGGAGGCCAGAATCCTGAGACCTGGCTTGGCTCTGCATCCCTGAGTTCTGTACCATGCTCCTGGGTGAGTTGATGGCCAGTTCAGTGAAGGCATGGCAAAATGGAGGGAGAAGGGCCTCCTTGAGGGCCACAAGGCTGCAGTGGTCTGTGTCCCCCCCAAAACGAGCAACTTCTGGTGGCTTTTATTTCCTCACGGAAGTATGAGGCAATGTCCTCAGTTGAGAGTGGAGAGTTGTGGAAAAGATGTGAAAGATAGGAGGAAAAAGTAGAAAGTTGGGAATTTGTAGAGTAAGAAAGAAAATAATCTGGGAAGGAGAATGTATAAAATGGGAACCTGGCAGGAGAGAGGTCATGCTGGAGGTTCAGGAGGACTGTGTAATTATTTAAAATGTTTTATTAATAAGAGATAATAATTTGAATTAATTTTTAAAAAGATTTTATTTATTATCTGAGAGAGAGAGAAGGAGCAGGGTGTGGGGCAGAGGGAGAGAGAGAGAGAAGCAATACAGTACTCCATCTCAGGACCCTTAGATTACCACCTGAGCCAAAGACAGACACTTCACCAACTGAGCCACCCAAATGTCCAATAATTTGAATTTATATCCTTGAAATGTTTCAAATCTACTAGGATCTGCTTCAAAAGGAAACTGTTGTATTGGATGGCAGTTAAAAATAGGAAGGAAGTGATGGTGCCTTCTACTAAACAGTTATCAGCTCAAAACTAATATAATAATTTCATTCCTAAATTACCATTGAACAGTTGGAACTGAATGACCAACTGATCTCCTCAGCCTAAACACACATACAACATATACCTCTAGCATTACATTATAACTTCCCGCATCTAACAAACAGGAAGAGTGGTTATGTTTAGCTGATTGTGTGAGATGGTCTGTCATATAGTTTCCGTTACGTTTTGGTTATCAAGTTAGTGTATTATGTGGCAGATGTGTGTGTGTGTGTGTGTGTGTGTGTGTGTGTTTCAATACTGCCATGGCAGGAATTTTTCCTTTTTCCATGCCATTTTCACAGATAGGTCTCATGAACACAAACATAAAATATATTCAAAAGAAACTTCAAGAATCTTTTCTGATGGACATATTTTTAGTGTCTGTACTGACTCTCGTATTTGCTGAACCCCAGCTGCAGCACTTGCCCTTCTCCTCCCATTTATCCCATTATTACTTTCAGTTGTGAGATGAGACTATTCTCTTTAAAATAAATTGGCTCCTCTCTAAATAAAGACATGTTCAAATAGCTACTTTAGTCTCTTATCTCAAGTTAAATCACAGAAAAGATTTCAGCATCTAGAAAATTTATTCAAACCTGCAGTGGCCTTAGTTGTTTTTATCAATACATAAATCACTGCTACCACATTTCTCTCTCTCTCTCTCTTTTTAAGATTTTATTTATTTATTTGACAGAAATCACAAGTAGGCAGAGAGGCAGGCAGAGGGAGAGGAGGAAGCAGGCTCCCCGCTGAGCAGAGAGCCCAATGCAGGGCTGGATCCCAGGACCTGGGATCATGACCTGAGCGGAAGGCAGAGGCTTAACCCACTGAGCCACCCAGGCGCCCCACTGTTACCACATTTCTTAATTTTCTAATGAATGAAATAATTAAGCTTAGAATATGTCTTTCCTAGACACAATTAATTCAGTGCTGCTATCAGTTTAATTTTTACTTGCATGAATTTTATAATGTGTAACTTTCCATGTATTCCCAAAGTATTTTTGTGTTAGTTGGGGAGTGGATGTGACACCTACAAGAGATAAAGGTGGAGGAAGATGGATTGAGTAGGGAGAGCCTGCAGATTTGGATGCTGATCTGACACCTGTGAAAAAAGTGGCAAGGAAACAAGATTGGATGGTGAGAGCCTCGGATTTAATGTACAGCTAGCCAAGTCTCAGCCAACCCACTGGGGATCTCCAGAGCAAAGATCGCCTGTTAGAGAAGGCCTGCCTTAGGTAGACGTGACTAGACCCTAGCACTGCTGTGATTATCTATCGGTCATTGGTTGGGGCTGCATGGGAACATGATGACCTCAGCTAGAATACTGCTGTGGTGGATCCTGAAGGTGCTGCGGCTGCACACTCTTAGCTGACTGCATTCTACCAGATGAAGGGAGATGCAAGCAACACATCTTCATGACTCCTACGACGGTTGTGCCCCTTTTGCTAAATTGGTTGTTGCAGTTCAGTGGCTCACAAGTTCAAGTCATGGATTACTGCATAGTCTCCTAACTTTTCTCCTTTTGGCCAGTCCCTCATCTCTCCATGGAATACTCTTAGCAGTTCAATCTCTGAAAAAATCATTTTTATTCTGTTAGTCCTTCACTGAAAAATATTCAGTGTCTCCCTGTTATTTACAAAGTAAAGCCCAGACTCTAACCTGGTGCTCAAGCCTAACACAGGACTGTCCCCAACCTAGCATTCTGTTTTTATCTAACTTTATATCCTTTCTGGTCAGTCCATGTGGGGCCTGTTATGATCGCTCCAACATTCTATTTATATTTACATATTTCTTATTCTATTCCATTCTACCTTTTATCTGCTGATAGAAAAGTTCAACCCGGGCGCCTGGGTGGCTTAGTGGGTTAAAGCCACTGGCTTCGGCTCAGATCATGATCCCACAGGTACTTTATTCCACAAGTACTCCAGAATTGAATGAAGAGAGAGAGAGAGATGCATGAGAGAATAGGCAGTATAAGAAGCCACTACAGAAATGCAAAAAATAGACATTGGGAAGTGAAAAAATAGTCCATGTGACTATTTTGTGGGAATGGATGACTTTCTTCATTTTCTTCTTTCTTATTTATATACCAGAGTAGAATTCTTTACCCAAGATACAGAGATGCTTAGGTTAATTATGAATGGGCTTTGGGGGAGTGTGCTGATCAAAATTTCTGAAATTTATGAAAAGTTTGTATATATGTATATGTGAACACAAGCAGGGGGAGCAGCAGGCAGAGGGAGAAGCAGGCTCCCCACCAAGCAGGAAACCTGACGTGGGGCTCAATCCCAGGAGCCTGGGATCATGATTTGATTCAGAGGCTTAACTGACTGAGCCACCCAGGTGTCCTGAAAGTGGCACAGTTTTTAAATATTCCCATATGTTCCTACAAAAACAGAGCAAGTTGATAAGCAAAATCTAGGGGTGCCTAGGTGACTCACTCTGTTAAGTGTTCACCTCTTGATTTTGGCTCAGGTTGTGCTCTTGGTGTCATGAGATTGAGCCCTGCATGGGGCTCCTTGCTGCTTGCAGAGCCTGCTTAGGATTCACTCTCTTCCTCTTCCTCTGTCCCACCCCCATTCCCCCTGGTATCGCTCTCTCTCTCTTAAAAAAAAAAAAAAAAAAAGCAAAATGTAAAATCCACAAACAACATTAATAACAAGTTTAGATGGCAACGTATGAACTTCCAAATGTATGCAGGTGGGTACAAGAGCAGAAGATTCACAACTGATAGGAGATCCGGAAAGCCAGAGCAAAATTAAACACCAAATTACAAAAGGATCACCCAAAAAGGAGTCCCACTTGGTGTGTAAAGCTTAGAGAGTTCGTCTAAGGGTAACAGTCAAAACGTATCAGTCAAAAAGAGGAGAAGTTTTGTGGGCTCAATATTTCAGGTAAAACACAAGGGAACTGTGAGAAGATCAGATGGTGCTGGTGGTCTAGGCTCTATGGGATGGTGCTAGGATGGTCTAAGCTGTATGTGCTTTCACACCAAGACCAGCCATACATGAGAGAGAAGCTGATAGGTCAAGACAGAAAACAGGCCACATTGTGACTACCACAAGTAGTTACAAGTCTTTAGTTATAAAAACTCCAAACCTGAAAATTCATTCCCCTGTCTGTTTGCCTTGCCAATTATAGCAGTACTATTGTTTGATCTCACGTATAAGAGGGCTTGTAATGAGAGTACATAGTACCATCAAGATACTTCAATAATAAAATACAGTCAACACAGAGACCTTTCAAATTTGACCACTAACTCTCTCCCATTATCAAATTCCCAAGGAAAATAGAAATCTAAAGATTAAAGCCCCTTAAAAATTTAAGTTGAGAGAAATTACTGATCAAATTCAGATTTGCCCTTGAGATTTAAATTTCAAAGAAATATAATGTCCAGAACTCATCCTTTCTACTTCATGTTTTACTCAATTAGAAGAGTTTTTCAAGGTGTAAATAGGTTTGAATTTTTTGTAAACAGTTGTATCTTGGACAAAAATTGTATTAGTTTAATATCAAGTCTCTCATTAAGTTTCTAGAGAATCAAAAAAGTCAATAAGGGGGCACGAAGGTGGCTCAGTTGGTTAAGAGGCTTCCTTAAACTCAGGTCATGATCCTGGAGTCCTGGAATTGAGCCCTGCATCAGGTTCCCTGCTTAGAAGGGAGTCTGTTTCTCCCTCTGCCCCTCACCCCACTTGTGCTCTATCTCTAATAAATAAAAAATCTTTTGAAAAAAAGTCAAGACACAAAATTATTGCAGTACTGTCCCAACACCCACCAAATTTGGAAAAAGCTACTCCCCTCTCTAGTGTTGTCATTCCAGGCAAAATTATGTTTACAAAGCCCATTAATTGGTGTTGTCAGATACCAGTTTAGCTTTACCAAGATAGCTGGTCTTTTTTTTTTTTATCTTTTTTTTTTTTTAAGATTTTATTTATTTATTTGTTAGAGAGAGAGCACGAACACAGGCAGACAGAGTGGTAGGCAGAGGCAGAGGGAGAAGCAGGCTCCCTGCCGAGCAAGGAGCCCCATGTGGGACTCCCAGGACGCTGGGATCATGACCTGAGCCGAAGGCAGCCGCTTAACCAACTGAGCCACCCAGGCGTCCCAAGATAGCTGGTCTTATATGGGGCTCAGACTCCATGTCCCGCAGACATAAACATAACCGGGAGATGCACTTTGAGTGTTTCATTTCTAGGGTGATAATTTGCTATTCATTTTAATTCCTCTCTCAGAATGGAACCTGTGATATTGTTTTCTTTTTCTTTTTTTTAAAGATTTTATTTATTTATTTGACAGACAGAGATCACAAGCAGGCAGAGAGGCAGGCAGAGAGAGAAGGGGAAGCAGGCTCACTGCTGAGCAGGGAGCCCGATGCGGGGCTGGGTCCCAGGACCCTGGGATCATGACCTGAGCCGAAGGCAGAGGCTTTAACCCACTGAGCCACTCAGGCGCCCCTGAGATATTGTTTTCTTGTGAAGCTTAGAAATTTATAGAATTTGAAACATGTATCAGTAGTGATCAGGTAAATTCTGCTGCAGTAACAAAGAGCTTCAAAATGTTTAGTGGCTTAAGACAACAGCAGTTTATTTCTCACTCATACTAAACATCCATTATGGATGGGCAGGGAGTTCTGTTCACACTGTGCTCACTTAAGGAACTAGGATGACACAAGCTCCACAAGTTTCTTCCATGACTCCTGCAGCAGGGACAAGGGAATGTAACAAGTGATACCCTGCTTCTAAGAATTTCTACCTAGGGGTGCCTGGGTGGCTCAGTGGGTTAAAGCCTCTGCCTTCGGCTCAGGTCATGATCCCAGGGCCCTGATATCGAACTCCACATTGGGCTCCCTGCTCAGCAGTGAGTCTGCTTCCCCCTCTCTCTCTGCCTGCCTCTCTGCCTACATGTGATCTCTTTCTTATTTATTTAAATAAATAAATAAAATCTAAAAAAAAAAAAAAAAAGAATTTCTACTCAGAAGCAGCACACACCTTTTTCACTCATCACTTCCATTCACATTCCACTGGTCAAAGCACAATTACGTAGCCTTCTAATTACAAATGGATCACAGAAGAATACTATTGTCTTTAGCTGCAATTAGAATGACGTCTGTTCAATACTGCTTATGTAGTATCTTCTGAGCCGACAGTTGTAATCCTTGGCCATCAGTTGCTATAACTGCTTTCAGCTATAGAATAGCCTAAGCCAATGTTTCCCAGATTGTCTGATCAAAATAATCACCTGGGTGCTTATTATTATTTAAAAACTGGGCGCCTGGGTGGCTCAGTGGGTTAAGCCGCTGCCTTCGGCTCAGGTCATGATCCCAGGGTCCTGGGATCGAGTCCCGCATCGGGCTCTCTGCTTAGCAGGGAGCCTGCTTCTTCCCTCCCCTCTCTGCCTGACTCTCTGCCTACTTGTGTAATCTCTGTCTGTCAAATAAATAAATAAAATCTAAAAAAAAAAAAATCTCTTTAAAAAAAAAAAAACTGCATGCAGAAAAATACTGATTCCTATGTTCTATTCCTGCAGTAATGATTTAGTAGTTCTGAGATAAGACCTAAGAATCTGTATTTTTAAAAAATACCCTCTGTTAGACATGGAAACCTCCTTCCGAGCATAGATTATTTTTTAATAGACTTTATTTTTTAGAGTGCTTTTAAGTACACAGAAAAATTGAGTGGAAAGTACAGAAAGAGTTCCTGTATATCCTCTCACCCCACACGTGTAAAACCTGCCCCACTATCAACATCCTGCACCAGAGTGGTACTTTTGTTACAATGGATGAATCTGCATTGATGTATCATTATCACCAAAAGTGGATAGTTTACCTTAGGGTTTACTCTTGGTGTACATTCTATTGACTTGGACAAATGTATAATCACATGTATTCACCAGTATAATATTTAGAATTATGTCACTGCTCTAAAAATTCTCTGCTCTCCCTATGGGCCCCTCCTTCCCCAACTCCTGGCAACCATTTATCTTTTTACTATCTCCATAATTTTCTCTTTCAGAATGTCATATAGTTGGGGGCACCTGGGTGGCTCAGTGGGTTAAAGCCTCTACTTTCCGCTCAGGTCATGGTCCCGGGGTCCTGGGATCAAGCCCCGCATCGGGCTCTCTGCTCAACAGGGAGCCTGCTTCCTCCCCTCTCTCTGCCTGCCTCTCCACCTACTTGTGATCTCTGTCTGTCAAATAAATAAATAAATTCTTAACACAAACAAACATTAAAAAAAAAAAGAATGTCATATAGTTGAAGTGGTACAATATATAGCCTTTTAAAGATGGTCTTCTTTCACTTAGTATTATGCATTTAAGATTCCACCATGTCCCTTGAGGGCTTGATAGCTTTTATTTATTTATTTTTTTGGTAGAGAGAGATAGAAGGTGGGAGAAGGGGCAGAGGGAGAGGGGGAGAGAGAATCTTAAGCAGGTTCCACGCTCAGTGTAGAGCCCAATGTGGGGCTCAATCTTACAACCCCTAGATCATGACCTGAGCTGAAATCAAGGGTCAGACACTTAACTGACTGAGCCACCCAGACACCCCAATAGTTTATTTCCTTTTTTTAAAAATTTTTTTATTTTTTAAAGATTTTATTTATTTATTTGACAGAGATCACAAGTAGGCAGAGAGGCAGGCAGAGAGAGGAAGAGAAGCAGGCTCTCCACTGAGCAGAGAGGCCCAATGCGGGGCTCAATCCCAGGACCCCAAGATCATGACCTGAGCTGAAGGCAGAGGCTTTAACCCACTGAGCCACCCAAGCGCCCCAGCTTATTTCCTTTTAATGCCTAATAGTATTCCACTGACTAGATGTACCACAGTTTGTTTATCCTTTTACCAACTGAAATATATCTTGCTTGTTTCTTTTTTTTTTTTTAAAGATTTTATTTATTTATTTGACACAGAGAGAGAGAAATCACAAGTAGGTGGGCGGGGGGAAGCAGGCTCTCGGCTGAGCAGAGAGCCCGATGTGGGACTTGATCCCAGGACCCTGAGGTCATGACCTGAGCCGAAGGCAGAGTCTTAACCCACTGAGCCACCCAGGCGCCCATCTTGCTTGTTTCTAAGTTTTGGTAAGAGTATGTTTTGTTTTGTGAGACACTACTAAATTGTTTTCCAAAATGGGTGTACCATTTTGCATGCCCACCAGCAATGAATGAGCATTCCACACAGCACCTCTTAAAAGCCCATACAATTGTCAAGGTTAAAACATTCTAAAGTCCACTCATACCTCTGAATTTATAAAGCGCCTCTAAATTTCCAGTTTTGGTTTTGATTTTTTAATATTCCTTAACATTTGTCTGTTGGGAGGTCTTCATATTTTAGGGCCATACTCCCTTTCCAAACTACAGGTTTCCCCAGGCCCTCCAGAGACAGAGCTGGCCTGTACACTTATGGCCAGTGAGAGAGTGATTGGTTCTGGCTGTGTGGACTTGCTGGATGCCAAGAGAGCTAAAGGCTGGTTAGAGAATGCTAGTTTATTCTAGACAAACTTACCAATCAAGGGAGTCATTCCATTTCCCCTAAGGTAGGGTGAGTACAGGGGCAGAAAGGCCAAGAGTTAGCATTCATTGGGTTCCTTCTTCATGGGAAGAAACAAAAAGTATAAAAGAAGCTTTCTTTGTAACAGGGTGGTCTCTGTGTTCTGGTGACGTAGGAGAAAACCTCATGTCATAAGAATATTTTAGGGCAAGATTTGAGAACTTTAGGAAAATAGAGGTGGTTTAGAGTAGTCGTTGTGGGGAATGGAATAAGGACTCAAAGAGGTATTAATTATAAAAAAAATTATTGAGGGAGAAAAACCAAAAGAGACTCTTAATGTCATAAAACAAACTGAGGGGGGTGGGGGGAAGAGGGGTTGGGTGAGGGTGGTGGGGTTACATCATATGTTTAAATAAAGCTTAAATAAAGTAAAAAAAAAAAAAAAGAAAAAAAAATCTTAAAATGAAAAAAAAAAAAAATTATTGGGGCACCTGGGTGGCTCAGTTGGTTAAGTGTGTGCCCTTGGCTTGGAATCGAGCTCTGTGAGTCTGCATCAGGCTCCTTGCTTAGTGGGAAGTCTACTTCTCCCTCTCCCACTTCCCCTCCCCACCCCTGCTCAGGCTCTCTCTCACAAATAAACGAATAAAATCTTTAAAAAAAAATTTCTGAGTGTCCCTGGTGGTCTAGAAGTCCAGCTAGGTCCAGGAAGTAATCAAGGTTTAAATCAATCCAGGAGCTGAGATGAAAAAAGTGAAAAATAGAAGTGACTAGTACCAAGCAGAGTGGGAGAAAAACCAAGATAACTATGGTGACCAGTCTCCACAAATACAAGTGAAGCCAATTGGAATACTGATACTGCTGGCTAATGTTCATCACGGATTTAATATGTGCCAGGTTTATGTGGATTATCTCATTTAACCTTCAGAGGAAGCCTGCGAGAAATTTAGGGCATAGAGGGATTAAGTACTTTATCTCTGGTTACTCAGCTAGTAAAGGGAGGGTCATGATTTAAAGCGTGGCAGACTGACTCTACAATCTGTAGCCTTAACCATAGCACCACTAGGTGAGAGTTGATGGAATTTATATTACTCTGAGGACAAATACCAGATTCAGTAGAATGGGAGAAATGACAGAGAAGAGGTGATAGCTGGGGATGGGCATTTATTTAAAATCTGAGAAGTTGAACAGATTCGATGTCCAAGGAAGGAGGGTGGCAAGAAGTCAATCAGGCTGAGAAAATATGAGGTCAGGTTGTTAAAAGTCATGGACCGGGATGCTGAAGTTGTCAAGGGTGATGTAATTGGAGAGAAAGTTCCAGAAGCTATCCGGGAACATAAAGGATATCCCCAAGGCTGGTAGACAAATTTGATAGGGAAAAGAAGGTGGTATAAACATTTGCCCTAAATACCAAAGGAGCATATGTAATTCTCCTTTTCTCCCTCTGGAGAGAGCAACCCTCTTTTATTTTACTTAAGAGAAAGATAAGGAAAAAACAAAGACTAAAAAGACATGTTTGTGCTGCTAATAACCATCAAGGCTACTTGATGACAAAATAAAATAATTGTTAAATCTTTATTGTTTGGCCTGTCTCATTTTAACATTGTGAACTAAGCTATTAAATACTAAGTACAGGTTTTCCCCCTCAGTCTGAAAGCAAAATGTTCCTGTGAAAACTTTCATAAGCCGAAATGACACAAAGTAAAGAAGCAATTACCATTGATTTATATGGAAAAATTTTTTAACGTTCTCAGACCCAGAAAGTCACCTCTTTTAGGCTTTTCTAAGACCTTAGGACACACCTTGCTAATGGATACACATAATAAATCAAGATAAAGCCCAAATGCTCACAGACACAGTTCAAAGTGATGACTTCTTTTTTTTTAATTAATTTTTTAAACATATAATGTATTATTAGCCCCAGGGGTACAGGTCTATGAATCGCCAGGTTTACACACTTCACAGCACTCACTATAGCATATACCCTCCCCAATGTCCCTAACCCCACCACCCTCTCCCTACACCCCTCCCCCCAGCAACCCTCAGTTTGTTTTGTGAGATTAAGAGTCTCTTATGGTTTGTCTAAAGATTGTATTTATTTATTTGACAGACAGAGATCACAAGTAGGCAGAAAGGCAGGCAGAGGGAGAGGAAGGGAAGCAGGCTCCCCGATGAGCAGAGAGCCCAATGCGGGGCTTGATCCCAGGACCTTGAGATCATGACCTGAGCCTAAGTCAGAAGCTTTAACCCACTGAGCCACCTAGGTGCCCCCAGAGTGATGACCTCTTAATGCTCAGATGCTAGGTGTCGTTCCTGGGAAGGAGCTTGGTGGGGCCTCTCTCTCTGCTCCAGGTGTTCACTGCCTCTGTGGCATAAATTTGTTTTGCTACAAAACAAATGCTGAACACTACTTTTGCTTTTCACCTTTCTTCTTAAAAGTTAAAATCCTCTTTGGATTTCCTTCCGTCTTTCATAATAACAAAGTGGCATAACATGAACTTTCAAAAAGCAGGGGATACCTCTAATCATTTTTTATGAGGGTATACATAGCATAGCACTTTTATTCCCAGAACAAAAATGTAACACTTTTATTCCCAGAAGCTGCTTTTCTGTTTTTCATTAAAATTTTTTGATGTAGCTGAGACATGTCCCATTTAAATATACTTCTTACTTCCTTGGATACTCTTGAATAAAACATTCCCTCGTGCTGTTCCTTGGCAGAAAAAATATTCACTGGCACTGTTTGTTGACATTTCAAAAATGTCTCCTGCTTTGTATTATTCCATTCTCAAATTTGTATTATGTTATCCTTCATGAATACATAGCATTTTTAAAAAAAATTTATTTATTTATTTACTTGATAGACAGAGATCACAAGTAGGCAGAGAAGCAGGCAGAGAGAGAGGAGGAAGCAGGCTCCCCGCTGAGCAGAGAGCCTGATGCGGGGCTCAATCCCAGGACCCTGAGACCATGACCTGAGCTGAAGGCAGAGGCTTAACCCACTGAGCCACCCAGGTGCCCCACATAGCATTTTTTGTAGTTGTCTGTTTCTATCTCTGTTATCATATTAGAGAGAAGACCTATGCTATGCAGTTCTTAATCTCTTTTAAAGTCACATACATTTGGGGTGCCTGGGTGGCTCAGTGGGTTAAAGCCTCTGCCTTCGGCTCAGGTCATGATCCCAGGTTCCTGGGATTGAGTCCTGCATCAGGCTCTCTGCTCAGCAGGGAGCCTGCTTCCTCCTCTCTCTCTGCCTACTTGTGATCTCTGTCTGTCAAATAAATAAATAAAATATTAAAAAAAATAAAGTCACATACATTTAATGCTGTATTTTGTGCTTTTTTTTTTTTTTGAGTCCTTATTTCTACTGATTGCCCTTTCGTCATTGGAAAATGGTTTGTGTCATTTAGCTTTGAGCTTTGGCACTTTTGGTACTAGATCTTTATTAGAAATATCAGATGAGGGACGCCTGGGTGGCTCAGTTGGTTAAGCGGCTGCCTTCGGCTCAGGTCATGATCCCAGCGTCCTGGGATCAAGTCCCACATCGGGCTCCTTGCTCGGCAGGGAGCCTGCTTCTCCCTCTGCCTCTGCCTGCCTCTCTGTCTGTCTGTGCTCACTCTCTCTCTCTCTAACTAATAAATAAATAAAATCTTAAAAAAAAAAAAAAGAAATATCAGATGAGGGGCACCTGGGTGGCTCAGTGGTTTAAGGCCTCTGCCTTCGGCTCGGGTCGTGATCCCGGGGTCCTGGGATCGAGCCCTGCGTTGGGCTCTCTGCTCAGCGGGGAGCCTGCTTCCCCCTCTCTCTGTCTCTGCCTGCCTCTCTGCCTGCTTGTGATCTTTCTCTCTGTCAAATGAATAAATAAAATATTAAAAAAAAAAGAAATATCAGATGATAATCTGGCACATTGTGACATCTAGGTGTATTTTCAGCTATTTTCTATTTATATCTTCTTAAGTGTATTTCTTTTTTTAATAAAAATCTAATCTTTCTTTTCCTTCTAGGGCACTCTTTCCTTGTGGGAGATACTTTGTCAAATTCATAAACGCTTTCAAAGAATCTGATATGCATTTTAAATGGTTTCAAGGCTTTTCTGGTTTTCTGAATATCTATACCTGAAAGTTTTATATTTAAAAAGTACCTGTAGACTTTACTAATATCAAGTACTCCTGAAATAGTCAAATTCCCCTTGATAGGTTAGTTGTTGAATTTAAATTTGTTTTGCATTTGCCTTTCTGTTTTCTCTATGCCAAATACAAGAACAACCCCTTGGTATGGCGTTCAGGGAGTTATTTATCAGAATCTGGTTACTCCTCCCATCCTCATTTCCTCCAGGGGCTCCCATCCTGACCCACAGTCCTGGCCTTTATCATCTGTGGCCTGTTTCAAGAGCCTCCCAGGTGGTTGGCTGCCCCTGGCACTCCATCCCCTATCATCTTTATCCAGAATGATCCTATTGAAACATAAGTCAGGTCATGTCACTCCTTGGTCCTTGAATGGCTTCCCATCTCATTCAGAGTAAGAGCCAAAGTCTTCACAGTAGCTGAGTTCCTAAGTGATCTGGCCCTTCTTCCCTCTCTCACCTTACCCTTCCCTCTCTCTCTCCTTCTGTTCCAGCTATAAACTTCTTGCTGTTTCTTGAATATTCCAAAATACTCCTACCTTGAAGTCTTTGCTCAAAATGTCAACCTTTCAAGGAGGCCTTCTCTGAACCCCTGTTTTAAATTCATTTCCCCAGCAACCTCTATTCCTTTCCCCTGCCATTTTTTTGTTAATAAAACATTTATTATCATCTGATATATTGTAATGGATGTATCATTTGTCATTTGCACTGCCATACACTCAAATATAACTTCTATGAGAAGCTTATAGAACTGTGCTGGACATGGAGAAGGCTCTTCAGGAAGAAACAAAAAAATTGTATGAACTAACTTAGCAGTTAGCATGAGAAATGAGAAATGTTTGCTCAACAAAATGATGTACTAGGGCACTGGATAAGAATCTGTGGTTACAATGGAATCTTTTAGAAGCTTAGTGGAACCCCAGATGACTAGACAGAGTAGGAAATGCAAACCTTTTGGTTTATATGACGGACCTCTCACTTCAGCTTCTGAGCTCCTGTGGTGAAGCTAAGAGTGGGACTGGGGTAGTACTTATCTTCAGTTAGGTTAGCTAAACGAAATTGAGGTAGCAGGATTGGTTTTACTCTTGACAATATGGAAGTACATAATACGATTCAGACAGATTCTCCATTCTCCAATCTGTCATAAACTTTCATTAGGAAATCTTGGATGGCTTTTATGGAAGAATATGTATCTCCCTCTTTCCCTTCTACTTCACTGGGGCTTCTGGCAAGTTTTATGTTGGGTTCTAAGTCCCAAATGAAGCACAGTTTTATTTCAATAAAGAAATAGAAGTTAAAAACCAAACAAATCTTTAACTCCAAGTTCTGTTTTCAGGATGTTAGACTATTCTTCAACTGATCAGTGCCTGGAATCTGCAACCACCATTGGGGTGACATAGTTTTGCACTTGCAGGTTGTTTAAAGAGCCCATTGGAGGTCACGTTGGTATCTTTGCTACTGTTGCTGCTGCAGGTGGTGGTGGTCTGTTTGAGCAACCAGACCTGAGCATGGAGGCACACATCGTCAGCAAACGAGAATTCAATGGCCAGTTCTTTGGAACAGGAACTCGCATGACTTTGACTGGACCAGCATTTGAAATCAAACATTTATGATTTCAAAACTACTTAAGGTTAGATGTACAGTGATCTCCTTAGGAAGGTGAGAATGGCATTTTACATATATTAGACAGAAATAAGAGAATCAAACCCTGGCCAGAAATGTTCCAGAATGGCAGAGATGTATTTGATCTACTCCTCATTTGTGAAGAGAGAGTGAATGGTCAGATGGTTGAAGATGAGAATTCCAGAGAGGAGGACACCTGCCAGCCCATGCCTGTAAGCAATGGGGACATCCAGAACAGTGATGGAGAGGCCACCCTGGGGGCATTCTTCATCTGTGAGCTATGTCAGTGCATTCAGTGTAGGGAGGACGTGGAGAATTAAATCTATGAGCTGCTGCAGGAGTTGGAGGAGAGCTCCAGGGCCTCCCTACCCACAGTTTGCTTCCACTGACCCACCTGGCCTGGTACCTGGCAGGCGATCCACCCTCCTAAACCCAGCTTCTTGAGCTTCCTCTTGGTAAAGTTTTGTCCTTCCTGATATTTGTTTTTCCTTTTAGGTCTTCTGCCAGTGGATGGTAGTAATACCCAAATAAAGTATACCTATGAAATGAGAATATGCACATAAATGCTAGATTAAAAAATCATTTTTTTCTATCTCACTTTTACTTATGAGTGGGATATTGATTTTAAAGTTTTTTTTCCTTTCACTCAAAGAGAAAACAACAGTTTATAATACATTTCCTCTGTATATCTGTGTCTTTCTTTGTGGTTTCTTCCCCTAAGCTTGTTGGAATGTTCAAATAACCTGAATGAAGAAGTGGGCTTTATCTTATCAGGAAAATAAGAAAATAAAAAATAAAGAAGCTGTTGGACTAAAATGGTACAAGAAACCCTCCTCCAACCCATTCTTCATTTAAACCAGCTCTGAAGATTCACTCTTCTCTACACCTTGGATAAAATTTTGATCAGCTCTCAATTTCAGATAATTCTTAGATAAGAAAAAAATCTCATCCACAGTAGAGGGTCCACATTTGAAGCAGTGTTACTCTTTAAATAGGCAGGCACCCTTTAAATCCAAATCAGTTTCTTCTTGTAGAATCATACTTTTTCCAGCTCCCACCCCACGTCCACATCGGCTCTGAGTATGGCTCCCTCCTGGGACTGCATCTCTCTCTCCTGCCTTCCTTCCTTGGCTCTGCCATCTGTGGCTAATGTAGCCACAGCCTTTCACTTAGAGCATTTTCAAAGTGAGACAATTCCCATGTACCAACAAATTTCAAGCTCTCTAAGTGATTCTCTTAAAAACCTCCTCCTCTGAGGGATAAGAACTCCCATGTTGCCTCATGCCTGTGGGCTGGGGGGAAGGAAATGCATAGCAACAAGGTAGCAGAACTCACCACCTGCTTCTTCCACCTTAGTGAATTTTTCAACTGGTATATTCTGGAGGAGGATGATACCTTAGAACTGACAGAACTGGTTTCTCATTGTTTTAACAGCTCAGAAAAGCACACACCTTTAGAGCAAGGGAAGTACTTGACATCTGCTACGCAAACAATGGAGGCCTCAGCTGAACCTGAGAGTCTCTCCTGCCAGTCATTTTAGCAGATTTGTTCATCAGTTTGCCACGCTCAACTATCCCTCTTCATTTCACCAATTGATTCTGAAATGTTATAAGAAAGTCTCTGTCTAGATAACAGATGGTTGAACCAGAGATGGACTTCTGACCCTGGCAACAATTCCAAAGACTGATCTAAGCTGGTTCTTTCCTGAGAACTTTTCCCCCACTGAACAGGGAGCCTACCAGGGATCATGACCTGAGCTGAAGGCCAACTCCCAACCTACTGAGCCACCCAGACACACCTGAGAACCTGAACTGAGACAACTGAAAGTTAATTCAGAGTCAGGAGTGAGAGTCCTAATGGGCAAACTGATAGTAAGCAGAAGGAAGCATGCGGAGATGGGAAAGCATATAGCAGAGAAGCACAGAGAGCAGTGTCTAGAGCTTTTTTATTTCCTGGGGCACATTGTACCATGGTCTCTGGTACTGGTTTCTTTAAGATTCTCTTATGTTCTTTTTTTTTTTTAATGGCCTCTGCTTTCACTTTAGCTGCTCAAATGAGAAATGTCTGTTCCTTGCAAACAGAGTAGCATAAATTTGTAAAATGTTATTTTCTTTCACTTACCCTTTCTTTTTATTGTGTGGTTGTATGTCTCATTATTGACTTTTAAGAGTTCTTTATAAATTCTGGATTCAAATCCTCTATCAGATATATGATTTGCAGATATTCTCATCTAGTTTGTGGCTTATTGTTTTATTTTCTTAAAGATGTTTTTCAAAGAGAAGTTTTGAATTTTGATGAAGCCAGATTAATCCATTTCATTTTTTAAAATGAATAACGCATTTAGTGTTGTAAGCAAATAAATCTTTGTTTAAACTGAAGTCACAAAGATTTTCTCCTAAGCTTTCTTCTAGAAATTTTATAGTTTTATTATATTTTATGTTTAAGTCCATGATTTGTTTTTGGTTAATTTTTGAACATAGGTTTGTTTTGGGGGGGATGGGGCACATGAATATCCAATTATTTCAATTTTTATTGAGAAGTTTCCATTGAATTGCTTCTGAGACTTTGTCAAAAAATCACTTAATCACACATATGTGTGGCTCTAGTCCATTTCACTGCATGCAATTATTAC
The DNA here is from genome assembly GCA_003697995.1 of Taxidea taxus jeffersonii. Taxonomy (NCBI): domain Eukaryota; kingdom Metazoa; phylum Chordata; class Mammalia; order Carnivora; family Mustelidae; genus Taxidea; species Taxidea taxus. The sequence goes on from RCUC01000917.1 coordinate 76,281, forward strand.
TATGGCTTGCCTATTGTCTATTTGTCCAATCTATTGTTGTTCTTTTGTTCTTTTTTCCTGTGTTCTTTTAAGACAAATAGAATATAAGCCTCTGCCTTTGGCTCATGTCAAGGTCTCAGGGTCCTGGGATCGAGCCCCGCATCGGGCTCTCTGCTCAGCGAGGAGCCTGCTTCTCCCTCTCTCTCTGCTTCTCCCTCTCTCTCTACTTGTGATCTCTCTCTCTCTTAAATAAATAAATAAGTAAAAATTTAAAAAAGACAAATAGAATATAATTTCAGTATTTGTCTCTCTCTTTTTTAAATTTATCAGCTTTTTAGCTGTGTCTCTTTGTATTAAAAAAATATTTTCTTTATGGCATGCTTTCTTTTCCTATTTCAGTATTAGACCTCAGGGGATATCTTGAATTTACAACTTTACCCTAATCTTCCACTACTTAAAGTCTGTCTGAGGACCAACAGGCTGGGTATCACTGGGATTGTGTTAGAAATACAGAATCTTAGCCTGCATGCCAGACCTCCTGCATTGGAATCTGCATTTTATGGGATCCCAGGTGATTTTATAAGCATTTTACCATTTGAGAAGCCCATCTGTAACCTACTCTACACATCTCATCAAATCAGTCTTCCCAAAAAAAGTACTTTCATTATGTCCCTAGAATTTTAAATGGTTCCTCATTGCTCTTAGAACAAATCAAATGCCCCAGCCTGACATTTAAGACCACAGTAAAATGGACCCAGTCTACCAATTTTTTCCTATATGGATGTTCTTCTCAGCTAAATTGGTCTACTCTCCTATTCTCCAAATGTGCCAAGTATATTCAGAGTCTTTGTTCATGGCATTTGCCTTTCTGGAATTTTCATTTCCATCTCCGTACACATCCATCCTTCAAAAACCAGTTCAGTTTCCACTTCTGGAGGTTCCTGCTGCTGACCTCAGATCTCCCTGCTATCTTGTCCTCTGAACATCTTAATCGGCTCTCCCAGTATCTTTTTTTTTTTTAATTTATAACCTCACCTCCCATTAATGCTTATTACAATACAGTTCATAGGATAGTGTTTTCATTCATTAATTACATCCTTAGTTATTTAAAAAAATTGTTTTAATTCAGAAGGGGCTTGTTAATTTTTAGGGCTGTAATTTCTTTGATCAAGCAGGTGTTAAGGCCAAACAGAAAGAACTGAAAGCATTGTGTTCTTGTGCTTCTGTATTTGTAGGTAAATTAAAAAAAATTTGTTTAAAGATTTTATTTATTTATTTGAGAGAGAGAGCATGCACACACAGGTGTGGAGAGGGGCCAAGGGAACTTAGCAGGGGGCCTGATGCAGGCTCTCTAAACCAAAGGTAGGCACTTAACCAACTAAGCTACCCAGGCCCCCCTGGAGGTGAATTTTTCTCACATTCTGAGAGTGTGGTACTTTCAGTGACATTTTATTCCCCATCAGTATATAAAAACATGTTATATATAAATAAATTTCTAAAAGGGAAGGTTCTAATGGATCTCTTTTGAAAATATGTGAGATAGGGAAATCGGAGTGGGAGACAAACCATGAGAGACTGGGGACTCTGAGAAACAAACAGGGTTTTGGAGGGGAGGGGATGGGGGGTTGGGTGAGCCTGGTGGTGGGTATTATGGAGGGCACATATTGCATGGAGCACTGGGTATGGTGCATAAACAATGAATCTTGGAACTCTGAAAAAAAAATTGAATAAAAAACAAAAAAAAAAAACCAAAAAAAAAAAAAAAAAAAAGGAAGGGAAATGTATTTCAGTGTTCCCAGATCATTGGGATGATCAAGCTGTTTAGATCCAGTCTTTGTATACCCAATCGGTGACTCCTGCTGTTCTAAAAATACTTTTTTAAAATAAATTCTCACATCAAGGTCAAAAAAAAAAAAAGAAAGAAGAAAATATGCCTAAGATATTATTGCAATTGATGTTATACATACACATGGTTTAGGAGTCAGTTGCTATGTAATTCTTCTTATGAAAAGTAGTATTCCTCCCTGTCCCCATTATACCCTCTTAGTCCTTGAGTTTTAGCTGAGTGAGAAATTGTAGATGCCTCATATGCTACTATGTTAAGTCTCTATGTGGATTAGGCAGTTGATGATGAGCAGGAATTATAGCAGTTTTGAGTGAGTGTGAGCTGGCATTTGGAAGGCATCTTCACTCCCCCCCTCCTTTAGATCTGAGCTAATAAAACATTGAAAGAGTGAGGAGACTTGAGATGGGCCCGTACTGGGACCCAGCAACCAACAGTATGACTCTTTCTCTGTTGGGGTAGCTACATAAGCATCTGCCTAGATGTAGACCAGTAGTTTTCAAATCCATGTGTGTATCCATATCATCTGGAGGCTTGTCACAGGGTCCCACTCCCAGAGTGTCTGATTCAGGAGGTCTGGGTTAAGGTCTAAAAATCTAACAGATTCCCAGATGATGTTGGTGCGTTCAAAGATTGCATTTGAGAATCATTAATGTACTAGGGAAATGTCAAAAGGGAAAAATAGTCCAGTAAGTATGAAGTGCTAGTGCAGATAGCATTTCATATCTCTTTTCTTTTGAAGATGTGAACATTGTAACAATTCCAACAAATGTTTTTAAATGAACAAAGAAGGGGCGCCTGGGTGACTCAGTGGGTTGAGCCTCTGCCGTCTGCTCAGGTCATGATCCCAGCATCCTGGGATGGAGCCCCATATCAGGCTCCCTGCTCGGCGAGAAGCCTGCTTCTCCCTCTCCCACTCCCTCTGCTTGTATTCCCTCTTTCACTGTGTCTCTCTCTGTCAAATAAATAAATAAAATCTTTAAAAAAAAATAAATGAACAAAGAAAAAGGCACCATTTGTTTAAATAGAACTGTTTATGGTTCTTGCTCTTTATATCAAGCATTTGCAAACATCAATCTCTGTTTCTGAGAAAAGATTTTTAGTTTTATTTTTTAAAATTTGTGAATGCCAAGGAAATATGTTTGTTTCTGCATGGCAATGAAATGAATAAACAATGCTAGAAGTACTTTGTAGATGGCTTTCATCACATATTCTTTTTGATGTTTTGGATAGACTAATTTTTTACTCACCAGTAATTGGTCACATTGTCATTTTGACATTGAGTTTTTTGAGTGTATGCTTGCTGGGTTTTATGTTTGTGTACCTGCCCTCCTTTTTTACAGAGACTATATTGATACTAAGTGAGGTGACCTCAGATTACTTCCTCTTGGAGCAGTGGGTGATGGATTGTGCTTTTATTTTTAATGATCAGCTTAAAAATCAAGATACAGCTTTTGCTGATTGAATGATAAAACTGTACTTGTAATCGTTTCCCCTCTGGTAGAGGAAGCATCAATGCAATACTTTACTCCAGTGCTGTTAAAAAATAATGCTTTTAAGCAAGATTTTAAAATGCCTTACTATTGACTATTAAACAGTGGATGAAAAAAAAATTTTAAGTCCCAAATTATATATCCTAGGAATTGCTGTTACTTTGGATGGCTGTATACAGTTTTCCATTGAACAAGACAGGTTTGATCTGTGTGGATCTACTTATATGCAGATTTTGTATACTATAGTACAGTACTATAAATATATTTCCCTTATGATTTTATTTTTTTAAAGATTTAACAAATTAATTTATTTTGAAAGATTTATTTATTTGAGAGAGAGAGTGAGTGAGTAGGGAGAGGAGCAGAGGGAGAGAGAATCCTGAAGTAGACTCCCCACTGAACATGGAGTTCAATGTGGGACCTGATCCCGTGACCTCAAAATTATGATCTGAGCCAAAACCAGGAGTCAACCACTCAACTGACTGAGCCACCCAGGAGCCCCTTATTTGTTTGTTTGTGTGTATATTTATTTAGTTGAGGAAGAGCGCGCACAGCACACGGAGCATGGCAAGGAGAAGAGGGGGAAGGAGATGGAGAGGAAAACAATATCAAGCAGACTCCAAACTGAGCACGGGTCCAGACATGGGGCTCCATCTCATGACACGGAGATCATGACCTGAGCTGAAACCAAAAGTTGGATACTTAACCAACTGACCCACCCAGGCAACCTTTCCCTTATCATTTTCTTAATAACTTTTTCTGTAGCTAACTTGATTGTAAGAATGCAGTATATAATACATATAATGTACAAAATATGTTAACTATCAGTAAGGTTTCTGGTCAACAGTAGGCTTTCATTAGTTAAAGTTTGGGGGAGTCAAAAGTTATACACAGATTTTCGACTGCATGGGATCAGGCACCCTTATGCTCCATGTTCAAGGATCAACTGTATTTATGTCAGTTATCCATTATTACCTATTTTATTCAGATTACCTTAGGTTTTACCTTTTTCTGTTTCAGAATCTCATCTAGGATATCAGATTACATTTAGTCATTGTATCTCTTTAAAAGTTCCTCTTGGGGGACGCCTGGGTCGCTCAGTTGGTTAAGCGGCTGCCTTCGGCCCAGGTCATGATCCCAGCGTCCTGGGATTGAGTCCCACATCGGGCTCCTTGCTTGGCAGGGAGCCTGCTTCTCCCTCTGCCTCTGCCTGCCTCTCTGTCTGCCTGTGCTCGCGCTCTCTCTCTCTCTAACAAATAAATAAATAAAATCTTTAAAAAAAAAAAAAGCTCCTCTTGGTTATGATAGTTTCTAAGACTTTTCTTGTTTTTGATGACCTTGACAATTTTGAGGAATATTGTCAGGTATTTTGTAAAATGCCCCTCAACTGGGATTTATCTGATGTTTTTCTTTTGTTTAGACTAGGATTATGGGTTTGCAGGAAGGAAAACCACAGAGGTAAAGTGCCATTTTCATCATATCACACATCAAGAGTATGTACATGACCTATCTCTCTGATGATGTTGACCTTAATAATGTGGCTGATGTAATGTTTGTCAGGTTTCTTACATTTTATTTTTTCAAAATATATTTTGTATTTTTGATGTTTATGCACATTTCCAAAATAATGTGTTTATAAAAAATAATAGGTGACTGTAATACTCCCAACTTCATTATTTCCTTCCCCAAAGTGTCCTTCAGTAGAAATATGAAAGAGTTTAACTAAATCAGTTTTTGATGCTCTCCAACTCCCTTTTCCTTTAACAAGTCATGATAAATGCCCATTCTGTGCCAACTGTTGTGTGCTATAACAGTGGCCACAGACAGCTTATGATCTCAAAAAACTCATTGTCCAGGGAATGACCAAAGAAGTAAAGAGAAAATTGCAATGCAATGGAATGTGTGCTATAATAGTGGAAATTTCAGGATGCTCTAGAGGGATGCCACATATTATGGTGTGGCAGAGGAGGCTTCCTAGAGAAAAGTACTTCTAGGCAGAGACCTAAATGAAAAAGAATTCGCCAGATAAAGCTGGAGAGAGGATAAAGAATTCCAGGCCAAGAAAGTGGCTTCTTGCTTGAAAACCAGTAAGTGAGAAACCACTGTATGAATTGGGCATTTATGTAGTTTATGAGGATTCAAGCCCAAGGCAAGCTCATTGGTGAGAATATTGGCTGGAGAGGTGAGGAGAGTCTGGAGCACAAAAACATTACAAGTCACATTAAAGAGGTTAGACCAGTAGTTATCTGTAGGGTGTGGGATGGGGGAGGTCAGTGCTGTCTCCACTCTCCCAAAATTTGTAGAATTTTTTGCTTCTAATAATCACAGTGAAGCATTGCTTAAAATTGAACTAATGCTGTTTATGTTAATGCTGTTATGTTATGTTATGTTATGTAGTGTTTTTATTTCTCCTTTATATTAAAGTTAGAGTGCTAATTAAAATTATTTTTAAATTGTATACATAGATCATTTATTTTCTCTGGAATTAACTTTCAGAATAATGGGGGGTGATGATCAAAATTATTTGTTATATAACATTTTGCCTAATAAATTTGAAAACTACGGTGTAACTGGTGTAGATATGTCAAAGGCAATAAAGAGTCCCTTTAAGCATTTAAGCAGGGAATGACATGAGCAGATCTGCATTTTGGGAAGATCCTTCTGGCTGTAATATGGGTAACAGATTAGAAGGAGCTGTCCTGGTAGTCTGAGACTAGTTGGATAACTACTGTAGTAATCCAGATGAGAAATGATGGTGACCTTCATGGAGTAAGGTACTGGTCATGGAGAATATAATGACTTTTCCCGATGGATTCTTTAAGGAGTTAGCTTTACTTTTCCCAGCATATTTGCTTTCCAGACCAAAAGTATGTTTGAAATTTCAGGAATCCTGAAAATTCATGGGGAAATATTTTTTCTTAAGATTTGATTTATTCATTTGACAGAAAGAGAGCACAAGCAGGGGGAGCAACAGGCAGAGGGAGATGGAGAAGGAGGCTCCCTGCTGAGCAGGAAGCCTGATGTGGGGTCTGATCCCAAGATCCTAGAATCATGACCTGAACTAACGGCAGACACTTAACTGACTGAGCCACCCAGGTGCCCCTCATGGGGAAATACTTTACAGCAGAGACATTCCCCATATTTCTCAAGTTATATCAATAGTGTAGTGTTTGAAAGCCCAGACCTTGGACAAATAGCTTAATTTCTCTAGGCCTCAGTTTCTTCATCAGCAAAATGTGGATATTAATTTCACCTATGGTGTTGTAGTTCAATGAGCATAGATAATCTCTTCACCTACTTGTTGGACCAACCCTGACTCTAGCCAAAAAGAATTTCAATAAGAGATTTAGCCAAAAAGAATTTCAAGAGCAAATTTCACAGTTCTCTTTCAAGTACCATATTGGATTTATACTCAACCACATGGCACAATTTGCTCCATTTGGGACAAATTTCAGACAATCTAGGATTGGAATGCCTGGCCATGATTAATGGCCATAGAAGAGAGTGAAACTTATTTGTGGGCACCAGGTTTTAACCCAGTGGCAAATGTCTTTATAATTTGTTATTGTTCTTTGAGGCTATAGAGAAGTGCCTTTCTAGAACTTGTAAATGAGGAAATAAGAATGTCCTCTGAAAATAAACTGTAGGATCATAGGAGAAAAATGTATAATTACCTAAAAGAAATAGACTGATTTGGGCCAGCAAAATGCCAATAATCTGGCTGATGATATATTAATACAGCTGAAGATATCAGTCTAAAAAGTATTGATTGCCCTTTAACTCTTGGGTAAAGAAACATATAGGCAAAACTGGCTGTCCTCCACGAAGCTCAGAGTAAAAGAAAACAAGTCTTAGCTTGAGTGTGTCTGGTTTTAATGAAGATGGATGCAGGGGTGACAGCTAATGGAGGATTGAGGATTTTGATTCTTCTTGTAATATAATCTCAACTGAGATTGATGCTGTGACAGTTATTATAAGTAGTTCTTACTATTTCTTCTTTTCTCCTAGGAATAAGACCTTTTATTTTTCATTGGGCACAGAGAAATAAAGAATAAAGACTATATTTCCCAGCATCTTTTGAAATGAGGTGTGGCCCTATGACCAAGTGTTGGTCTAGGAGATGTAACCTGCATGGTGTATACAATATTCAGTAATTTTTTTTTTTATAAGGAAGGACCATGGTTTCCTCTACTTTCTCTTTCTTCCTTTTGGTTAGAATGTGTGTGTGTGATGGCTAGAGATTAATCAGCTATCTTGAACCACGGTGTTGAAACCATATCTTGAGGATTGCAGAGCAACAAGATAGAGGGAGCCTGGGTAATGGTAGATTTGCTATATAAGTCTTGGATTGTTGAATCTGGACCCACTTTAATGAGAGACCATAACTTGTTCAAGTATTTCTTGTTCAAACTACTGACATTTGGGGAATTCTACCACTTATAGCTGAATCTAATTCTAACTAATACAGATGCCTCAGAGTCAATATTAATATCCTTTGGGTGCTAAAATGAATTATCACAACCTATTGGCTTAAAATATTGCAGATTTATTCTATCATAGTTCTGGAGGTCAAGAGTCCACACTGAGTCTTACTGAGGCAGAATCAAAGTGTCAGCAATGTATTTCTCCTAGAGACTTCGGAGGGAAATGCATTTCCTTGCCTTTTTTAGGCAAGGAAAAAAGGAAAAGGAAAAGGTCCTTCTTCACTAATTCTAGATCATTCACTTAAAAGGACGCTTTTTAAGTGGGGGGTGGCTGACTGGCTCAGTTGGAGCATACAACTCTTGATCTTGGGGTTGTAAGGTTGAGCTCTGCATTGGGTGTAGAGATAGTTAAAAATAAAACCATTTAGGGGCACCTGGGTGGCTCAGTGGGTTAAGCCTCTGCCTTAGGTTCAGGTCATGATCTCAGGGTTCTGGGATCGAGCCCCACATCAGGCTCCTTGCTCAGCGGGGAGCCTGTTTCCCCCTCTCTCTCTGCCTGCCTCTCTGCCTACTTGTGATCTGTCTGTCAAATAAATAAATAAAATCTTTAAAAAAAACCATTTAAAAAAAAGGACTTGGTCAAAGGTAGGTGAAGTAATATTTCTATGTAATATTTTTTAATATAGAAAAAAGTCTCTTGGAACATATTTTAATAGACATTAATGTTATTTTATTCTTAAATAAGTACTGATAATATTCTGACATTGTAACAATAAATAAAGCCTACTTTTATTTTTTAAATTTTTTAAATTTAAGTTTATTTTTTCAGTGTTCCAAGATTGTTTATGCACCAAACCCAGTGCTTCATGCAATACATCCCTCCTTAATACCCACCTCCAGGCTCACCTAACCCCCCATCCCCTTCCCTCCAAAACCCTCAGTTTGTTTCTCAGAGTCCACAATCTCTCATGCTTTGTTTCCCCGCTCCAATTTCTCACAATTCACTTTTCCTTTTCTTCTCCTAATGTCATCCATGTTATTCCTTATGCTCCACAAGTAAGTGAAACCATATGATAATTGACTCTCTCTGCTTGACTTATTTTACTCAGCATAATCTCCTCCAGTCCCATCCATGTTGATACAAAAGTTGGGTATTCATCCTTTCTGATGGAGGCATAATATTCCGTTGTATATATGGACCATATCTTCTTTATCTATTTGTCTGTTGAAGGACATCTCAGCTCTTTCCACAGTTAGGCTATTGTGGACATTGCTGCTGTGAACATTGGGGTACAGATGGCCCTTCTTTTCACTACATATAGATCTTTGGGGTAAATACCCAGTAGTGCAATTGCAGGGTCATAGGGTAGCTCTATTTTTAAATTTTTGAGGAGCCTGCACACTGTTTTCCAAAGTGGCTGCACCAACTTGCATTCCCACCAACAGTGTAAGAGGGTTCCCCTTTCTCCACATCCTCTCCAACACTCATTGTTTCCTGTCTTGTTAATTTTGGCCATTCTAACTGGTATAAGATGGCATCTCAATGTGATTTTGATTTGAATCTCCCTGATGGCTAATGATGATGAACATTTTTTCATGTGCTTGATAGCCATTTGTATGTCTTCATTGATAGACACTTTGTATGAAGTGTCTGTTCATATCTTCTGTCCATTTTTTGACGTGATTATCTGTTTTTTGGGTATTGAGTTTGAGAAGTTCTTTACAGATCTTGGATATCAGCCATTTGTCTATAGTGTCATTTGTGAATATGTTCTCCCATTCCGTGGGTTGCCTCTTTGTTTTGTTGACTGTTTCCTTTGCTGTGCAGAAGCATAAAGCCTATTTTCAGTTAACTAATGAACTAAATGAATAAAGTATCTGGTAAAATTGAAGTCAGAGGACTTTTTTTTTTTTTTAAGATTTTATTTAGGATCATGACCTGAGCTGAAAGCAGATGCTGAACTGACTGAGCCCCCAGGTGCCCATAAATCAGATACCTCTAAATCAGAGTGCTTTTTTTTTAAAAAAAAAAAGATTTTATTTATTTCTTTCAGAGAGAGAGAGAGTGAGAGAGAGCATGAGAGGGGAGAAGGTCAGAGGGAGGAGCAGACTCCCCATGGAGCTGGGAGCCCAATGTGGGACTCAATCCCAGGACTCCAGGATCATGACCTGAGCTGAAGGCAGTTGCTTAACCAACTGAGCCACCCAGGCACCCCCAGAGTGCTTTTTTTTTTTAATTAAAGATTTTATTTATTTATTTGACAGAGGTCACAAGTAGGCAGAGAGGCAGGCAGAGAGAGAGGGGGAAGCAGGCTCCCTGCTGAGCAGAGAGCCCGACGCAGGACTCGATCCCAGGACCCTGAGATCATGACCCAAGCTGAAGGCAGAGGCTTAACCCACTGAGCCACCCAAGTGCCCTCAGAGTGCTTTTTAAACAAATGAATTCTCATGTAACACTTTTAAGCAAAATGGTTATCAGTGATCATTATCAGCAGAAAAGATGTTAGAAATATTAATTATTATAAGAAACCTGAAGATTCTTTTAAGAATATTAAATGACTTAGAATTAGCAGATTCTTTTTTTTTTTAAAGATTTTATTTATTTATTTTATTTATTTGTTAGAGAGAACGAGCGAGCACAGGCAGACAAAGTGGTAGGCAGAGGCAGAGGGAGAAGCAGGCTCCCTGCCAAACAAGGAGCCCGATGTGGGACTCGATCCCAGGATGCTGGGATCATGACCTGAGCCGAAGGCAGCTGCTTAACCAACTGTGCCACCCAGGCATCCCAGAATTAGCAGATTCTTTTCATCAAGTACCTTAAACAGATTGGGGTAAACATTTCCCCAGGGTGTAACAATCTCCAAAACTTTCTCTGTGACTTAATATTCAGTGTTATCAATGCCTTCCCTTACATAATAAAGAAATTAAAGCATAAAGTAGGAAAAACAAGCTGAATTTATGGAGACAACTCTGGATCATCACTTCCTGGAAGATGGAAGGTCAGATTTATTCTTAACTTCTGAGCCTTTCTTCAAACATTTACTCTGTGTTCTCAGCCTGGAATGCCCTTCTTATTGGCCTAGTAAACACTTCTTCATTCTCCAAAATTCACATTAAATATCACTTTCTCTGTGAAGGCTTCCTTGGCCCTAAGGGGAAATTGAGCCTTTCCATCTTCTGTGCTACCACTGTACACTCTGTACTTTTTTTTTTAAGGTTGATTTATTTATTTTAGAGAGAGAGAGAAAGAGCAGGGGGAAGGGTAGAGGAAGAGGGAGAGAATCCTCAAGCAGGCTCTCAGCTAAGGGACGGAACCAGTGTGGGGCTCCACACATGGGTCGATCTCAAGACCCTGAGATCATGACTTGAGCTGAAATCAAAAGTCGGATGCTTAACATACTGAACCTCCTAGGTGCCCTGCAATGTAAAATTTATTGCCATCAACCAGAACATAGATTTATTTTCCTTACCCTTTTTTGCCTATGTCTACCCACCAGAATATGAGTTCCAGAAGGGAAGGGTTTATGTCAACTTCATTGATTGCTGTATCCTAGCAACTAGAAGAATACCTGAGATATACGGAGTATTGGATAAATATTGAATGGATGAATGAATGCCTACCCTATGCAAAACATCAACTTTGGGAGCTAGTGAAAGAGAGATAGTAAAACTAAATTACTTAACCCTGTACTTTGGGTTCCGCATTTATAAAATGGGGGTAATAGCTCATGATGTCCCATATCTCATGGGACTGTTATGGGAATTAAATGACTAAATATTTATGTAATGTTTGAAATAGTACCTGGTATATTACTATAGTAAGTGCTATATTAAGTAAACTAAGTTATATATACGTATATCCCTGCCTTCAAAAAGCTTGGAGTGGAGTGGAGATATGTAAAAAGTAGAGAGTGTGCGGGGCACCTGGGTGGCTCAATCACTTAAGGGTCTGACTCTTGGTTTTGGCTCAGGTCAGGATCTCAGGGTTGTGGGACTGAGCCCTGCATTAGGCTCCACTCATCGTGGAGTCTGGGTGGGATTCTTTCCCTCTTCCTCTCCTTCCCCCTCTGCCCCTACACCCGCTCACATTCTCTTTTCTCTTTCTCCCTCTCAAACAAACAAACAAACAAACAAACAAATAAATAAAGTCTTTAGAAAAAAGAGAGAATGGGATATTGGAGATGGTGAATACAGACAACCTGTAGAAAGAAAGAAATGGGGGTAGTAGCTGGAGGCAGAAGTGGGGTTAAGAGGGGATTTTTCAAAGGTGGGAAAAATAATGTCCATAGATCGGTGGAAAATATCCAGTAAAAAAGGAAGAATTGAGAAGGTAATTACTGGAGTGATGTTCTTGAGTAAGTGAGAGTAAGTGGTAGCTAGTCTACAAGTGGAGAAGGGGGCTTTCCTAGGGGCACACAGTGTTCATCTATAGCCAGAGGAAAGAGGCCCAGGACATGGCTCTGATGCAGGTGGTGGACATTTGTGGGGGCTCTCTTCTGATTCATTCTACTTCCTTAGTGAAACCAGAAGCAAGGCTAGTGAAAGAATGAAAATGGGTGGTGAGTGGGTACTTGAGGTTTACATAACAGAAAAGGAGAAGGTATAAAATATCCCCTGGGAGAGTGGGAGAATAAAAGGACCATGAAAACAGTATGATCGCTGGTAGCATTAGAGCCTACTTGTGGATTATGATCATAACTTAAAGTGGGATCTCAGCATAGTTTGGATCTTTGCCAGCCATTAGCGTGTGCAGTAGGTACTATGGGGGACAGTGCCTTTAATGAGGGTCCTTGTTTAATCAAGTAAATATCTTAAAGTGTGGCAGGGGTCAAGGGAGCTGAGGACACATGCAATGTAATATAAGTGAACTTAAGCTGAGTAAGGAATTCAGTGAATACATACATGAATGAATGAACTCTTTCTCATTTGGAATACGTTTTTTCTCTTCCATCTACTGATTTAATACACTTGATTCTTAATAGCCCACATAAGAACTGTACAATCCAGAAACCAAGCTTGGGGTTAAGCTAATAAACATGTTCTTGGGTAAGAATAATGGAGCGGGGCAAATGTTATGTCATGGGTCATGGTGAAGAGAGGTTTTGCTCTTTAAGTTTTCCCTTAGATTGTTTAGAACTCATCTTCTATTCAAATATTACCTTATTCTGGCAGCAAAACACTGACCTCTGGTAAATGCTGGAGAATGACTCAGAGAAGTTTCCATGAACATACAACTTCTTTCTTTTTCTTTTTGGCCAGAACTCAGCGTCTTTATGAGTGCCTGATAAATATTTGGGATGATCCTAATTAGGACTGTGTATCAAGGGGACTCTTATTCCCTTTGGGCCCCTATTTGGCTTCAGTTTTGTCTTCAGCAGTCAGAAAGAGAGGCAAATATTAGTATCTGTCTTTAGCAATTCAGGAAAAAATGTTTACAGTGCAGTCTCCTTTAATCTAGGTAGGGTCAGAGAGGACCAAGAAAGAAGGTACAAGGCCAAGCAACTTTTCTTAGCGATCCACCACTGACACACCCATCATTTTTCATCTCTCTGAATTTTAAATATGGCACAAAATGAGTGTTCTTTCTCCTTCATTCTACATATATAGCATGGCCTCTCCCTGGCCAAAGACTTGTTACTCTTTGTGGTCAGGGACCTTGGTGAATACAGAGTGTGTGTGCGCTATATTAAACTAGTGGCCTAAAAATAGTTGTGTCAAGTAGAAGATACATATTTGCTGAGTTCAGGCTTGCCAAGCCCTGGGATGCTTAGCCCGGGAGTGTGGCTAGTATATCTTGTCCTGTTACCTGGAAATCCCAACCAAGGGAGAATCCAAAGGAATTCAATACATGAGCACTCCTACTCAGACCAGTGGTTCCCTACAGGGACAGTACCACCATTTAGGAGGTGTTCTGGGAATCATGTGTGCATTTTTGGTTATCACAGTGATTGAAGCCATGCTAACTGCTATTTGGTGGCTGGGAGCCAGGCTTGACAGATGTGTGGAACAGTTCCATAGAACAAAGAAATTGTCCTGCCTATCTTTCACATGTCCTTTAGGGCATTGATGTGGATGAAAAACCTACTTACAGTTATTTGAACATAGACCCCCAACTCTAATTTTATTTCTTCTTTATGTTGCACATAGAGCATTATGTTAATTAAAAAAATGTCTTTCTGTGTGTTGTAAGTTATATATGAATTTCATTTCAGGACATTGAAGGAGACCTTCCTTCCTTCCTTCCTTTTTTAAGATTTTATTTATTTACTTGATAGAGAACAAGTGGGGGAGCAGCAGGCAGAGGGAGAGGGGGAAGCTCCTGGCTGAGCTGAGCTGGGAACCCTACTTGGAGCTCGATCCCAAGACTCTGGGATCATGACCTGAGCAGAAGGCAGACCGACTGAGCTACCCAGGTGATCCCGAATGAAATGTTTCATTATAAAAAGCAGTAAGGGTCTTTAATGACTGAGAGCTACTGTTCTAGATATTTGGTTGTGCCTTATCCTTTCCAAGCAAATTCAGAAATTATCTATAATCTCATCTACCCTTAGACATAAGAGGTGGGGAGGCATCCATCTCAGGAGTTCACATTTAAATCCTAAAGTATGAAGAGTTTCAGTTGGGGGCTGTCTGTGCTTCCATCTGCCTCATCCCATATTAGGAAGAAATTAAAGATAGGAACAGCCAAAGCTTCTGGTTGAAAAGGAAATCACAGTAAAGTTGGATATGTGAGGATGAGAGAATCTGAGGTTAGGCATCAGATTAGGTGGATATCCTCACCAGGGGGACAGATCATGCCTTCTCTGTCTTCTCACCTTCTACCCCCAAACTCTCCCCACCCCAGACAAACACACACAATCCACTCCTGTTCCTGGACATATAAAGTACATGTCCCAATTACTCCATACACACTGTAAACAGACTTCCTTTGTTCTCAGGATGTGAGCTGGACAGTAGAAGGTTTACACTAAAACATGTCATCCACCAAGCTCCAGACATTCCACTTGAATGAAGGTACCAAGTGAAAGGTTTGGAAAGATCTTCAAAAGAAGATCCACAGAGGCAAAGTGTTCATTAATCAGGACCCTACAATTATAAGGATCTGAGGCCTTTTCCCATCATTAGGTTGAAGCAGCTGCAAATAATCACAGCAGGAAGGGCCAGTGCATGTCACCACAATGTTATATGCTTAAAATTGCAGTGGTGAATGGCAATGTGATTTTTTTAAAGAGAGAAACACACTAAAAGGAATGTCTTAGGGACCAACCAAAGAGAAGGCTTGATAGTCAAAACTTAGAAAATTTTGGGATACTTTCTGCTATTGAGCATAATGTGAAATCTCAGCAAGTAAAAGGATTGACTGAGAAATAAATGCTGTTTGTCCCCAGACTCAATGTGTATCTCTCATGAATCCACGCAAGACCCCCCTACAGTGGATTTGTGACTGAGACCAAATATTTGCTGAGTGAGGTTGAGGTATGGAGATGAAGAACACGATGAAGGGAAGAGATATGGTTAAGAGGAGGGCCAGCCTCATAGGTATGTAACCTGAGCTTACAAGGGCCCCACACTTGGTTTAATGCTCTGTTGTCACCGTCTTGAGATTATTAATAATTTTTTAAAAATATTTTATTTATTTATTTGTTAGAGCGAGCACAGGCAGACAGAGAGGCAGGCAGAGGCAGAGGGAGAAGCAGGCTCCCTGCCGAGCAAGGAGCCCGATGTGGGACTCAATCCCAGGACGCTGGGATCATGACCTGAGCCGAAGGCAGCTGCTTAACCAACTGAGCCACCCAGGCGTCCCCCTATTAATAATTTTTTAACAAGGGCTGCACATTTTCATTTTACATTGGCCATTCAAATTCTGTAGCCACTCCAGGTGAAGAGAGAGGACATCTGAGTCTGAGAGACCTGGGTTAAAATCCAAGCTCTGCTACTAGCTAGCTTTATGATCCTGGGCAACTTTTTCAACCTCTCTTAATCTGTAAAATAGGAACCATAATGTACCTATCTCCTAGATAGGTAAGACTAACAGAAAACTAAAGAAAGGCTAAAAGAAGCAATAGGTTGTTAAGACAAAATAACAGTATAGCAGTTTTCAGTAGATAGTGTTACCAGTGACAAAGATCTGGATGACATGGCAAAGGCATCAAGGCACCAAGCAGGGCTGGTGTAGAATTGTTTTCTAAATTCATTTTTACTAACACATTTCTGCTCTGGGTGTTTGTATTGATGTCACCATCCCTGTGGCAAGACAGGCCAAGATAATTTTCTTAATTGCAGGCTTCACTGACACATTTTGTGCCGGAACCGAAGGAGAGTAGGTGTTATTTCAGATCTGTGAATCATCACACACACTCAGGCATCACATATTTCTTATAGATTTAAAGATTTGAACTCTAACCAAGATAATGGAGACATTATTTTAGAATGTAGGAATATGCCCATATAAAGGCAACTTGCTATTGCAGATACTGCCTTTGCTGCGTGGGCCTGCCAAGTCATTTTATTTGCCATACAGCTATTTAATGCAATGTTCTCAACCAAAGAAGGTGCAAATCAAAAAAAATCATTGGACCTTTTTTGCTAGAAATACCTATTAATTATCACCTTGTCATGAATCAGTTGATTGTATTGTATTAGAATAGGTTTTGGGCTAAGTGAGGAATGAAAAGTGGAAGTAAGGCTGACTGGAAGGATTTTCTTCCATTTGACTAAATACCCCCTATTAATTCCTTGGTTATTACTGTAATTAAAAGTAGTCTTTGGGAGTGCATGTCCTTTTAATATTATTTCTGAAGTTGAGAACAAATTTTTAAAGTGTGAAATGGATTTTTTAAAAAAAGGTTTTAAAGTATTGACTATGTCATGCCTATTCCACTTAGTGGAGGTACATTGGCTACCATACTGTGATAAGGAACTTGCCTCCAAAGAGGTCATAGCTCTGGAAGAAAACTCTTCAGTTGCTAGGAAGACAAAATTGCTCATGTGATGTGGGAAGTGAATTCTTTCTCCCAACCAAGTCTAGTTCCATTGTTGCATGTGAAGGGCAATTGTACACCTCCTTCAATACATTTTAACCTGGGCTTTACTCCATCACTAAATATAATCTGACAAATGTGGCATTATGGGTTTAGGGATGGCGCTCCCTAATTTTGTACCTTATTTTGAAAAAAAGCCTTTTTTAAAAATTGTAGTAGAGGCTATATAACATAAAATTTACCATCACAACCATTTTTTTAAAAAAGGATTTGTTTGTTTGCTTGTTTATTTAAGTAATCTCTACACCCAACGTGAGCTCAAACTCATGACCCTGAGATCAAGAGTCACATGCTCTACTGAGTGAGTCAACCAAGTGCTCCCCAGTTATAACCATTTTTTAAAAATATGTATTTATTTATTGCAGGGGGAAGGCAGAAGGAGAAATTCTTTTTTTTTTTAAAGATTATTTATTTATTTGACACAGAGAGAGATCACAAGTAGGCAGAGAGGCAGGCAGAGAGAGGGGGTGGGGAAGCAGAGAACCTGATGCGGGACTCGATCCCAGGACCCTGAAATCATGACCTGAGCCGAAGGCAGAGGCTTAACCCTCTGAGCCACCCAGGCATCCCAGAAGGAGAAATTCTTAAGTAGATGCCTCACTGAGCACAGAGCCTGAGGTGGGGCTCAATCCCATGACCCCGAGATCAGGACCTGAGCTGAAACCAAGAGTCAGACACTTAACCAACTAAGTCACCCATCACAACCATTTTTTTTTTTTCATCACAGCCATTTTTAAGTGTACAATTTCAGCGGCATTAAGTACATTCACATATATTGCATTTTCTTAGAGGACTTCAGTGCCTAAATATTGAGAATCATTGCCATATCTTTATAATTAGTTTAGACATTTACAAATGGAAGTGACTGATTTGCCTCTGAAATTGCCATGGAGTGCACCTTTGCAGCTCATGAGAGAGCACTCCATACCAGGCAAGGGTGGGTGCAACTCAGGGCTCAGAAAGAAACAGGAGGGGACCGGGACAGAGGTTTCTTGAGATGGTAGATGTGTCCATCTCTGTTCAGGGATAGGTTAGAAATAGTGAACTCAGTGCTGTTCCTGGTCCTTTGTAAATCTTCCTAGAAAACTGTAAGATTGCCTCACCTCCTCAGATATTTGCCTTTATAAATTATTTCTGTGTTCCATGCAGTTGTATTCTTTCCCTGTGTTGGCTTCCTATCCACATATAAACTCACTAGGTGTCTTTTATTTTAATAAAACAGAAAAACCAAACCAACCAACAAACAAACCCTCTCTTGTCAAAATCCTTCCTTGTTAGCCCCACATTCGTAATTTTTTTAAATGTGCTTTCCCCCTTTTTCCAAATGATATAAGCCAATATGGACATGGTTTAAAGTGTCAAATTATCTTCCAAGGCATTTGACAACAAACAACAGCCCCAGCCCCTCTGCTGCTTCTTACTCCCTAGAAACAGCCACTCTCCACTTTTATAATGATACATGCATTTTAAAAATTCATCTCCACATCTCAGAATCACGCTGTTGTTCAAATTTTTCCAGCTTTGGCATTTAGGAGCTCTTTCAAATTGGCTCATGTGTCCCTTTTGTTGTCTGAGCACTTCTTTACTTTCTGGCGCTATACTTACTTTTCTCCAAGCTCATCTTGTATTTTCTTTTCTTTTTTTTTTTTAAGATTTTATTTGTTTATTTGACAGACAGAGATCACAAGTAGGCAGAGAGGCAGGCAGAGACAGAGAGAGGGGGAAGCAGGCTCTCCGCTGAGCAGAGAGCCCGATATGGGGCTCAATCCCAGGACCCTGGATCATGACCTGAGCCGAAGGCAGAGGCTTTAACCCACTGAGCCACCCAGGCGCCCTCATCTTGTATTTTCCCTGCCTGAGCCCTAGAGTCAGCCATCTCTCCAAGGAACCCTGGTTCTTTCTATTGGGGAATAGTTTTTAGAAACCAAGATCTGGACACAGGTGTGTTCATAGCTGTTGACAGGGAAGGGAGACTCTGCTTTTAGACTTTCTCAGTGGACAGAGCTAGGAAATGTATGCATGCATTCCTATATATATATATATATATATATATATATATATATATATATATATATAGCTATCTATTTACCCACCTATCTATCCATTATATATTAAATTAAACATGAGCTCATACAGATTTCCTCACCCCTGACTTGGTGTCACAGGATTTATTCTAGCCTCTCTCCTTGTTTATTTGTAACTTTTTCCTTTAACTGTGAGGAACCTGGTTCCTGTTATCTATTTTCAAAAATTATTTTTCCAGCCCTAGAACAGACATGCAGTACTTTCAGAATTCTTAACCTGTATCCCTGTAAGAAACCAATTTTCAGACTAAAGTACAGTGTTTATATACAATTCTTTCTAATCTTTAGCTTTATAGTTTCCAACCAAGATACCATTTTCCAAAGTTATGTTAGATCAGCTCCTTCCCCTTTCAGAAAGGTTATGTCATGCATTTGTAATACAGTTAGATTCATTTCTCATAGTCCGCATTCCATTCTAGGATCCTCTAATATCCTGGTTGATTTTTTAAAGTTTTGCATACATTAAAGTTCATTCTTTGTAATATACAGTTCTACATGTTTTGAAAAGTGCAGGCTATGTATATATACCATATACCACCCCAGTGCTATATAGAACAATCCCATCACTCTAAAAATTGCCTAATTTCTTTTTTGTTTTCTTTTTTTAAATTGTGTTTTGTTAGTCACCATAAAACACATCATTAGTTTTTGATGCAGTGTTCCAAGATTCATTGTTTATGTACCACACCTAGTGTTCTGTACAATACGTGCCCTCCTTAATACCCACCACCAGACTTGCCCACCTCCGCCCCCCTCCCCTCTAAAACCCTTAGTTTGTTCTCAGAGTCCATAGTCTCTCATGGTTCATCTCCACCTCCGATTTTCCCCAATTTACTTTTCCTTTCCTTCTCCTAACGTCCTCCATCTTATTTCTTTTGCTCCACAAATAAGTGAAACCATATGATAATTGGCTTTCTCTGCTTGACTTATTTCACTCAGCATAATCTCCTCCAGTCCTATCCATGTTGATGCAAAAGCTGGATATTCATCCTTTCTTTCTGATGGCCGAGTAATATTCCATTGTATATATGGACCACATCTTCTTTATCCATTCACCTATTGAGGGCATCTCGGCTCTTTCCACAATTTGGCTATTGTGGACATTGCTGGTATGAACATTGGGGAACATATAGCCCTTCTTTTCACTACATCTGTATCTTTGTGGTAAATACCCAGTAGTGCAATTGTCAGGTCATAGGGTCGCTCTATTTTTAAATTTTTAAGGAATCTCCACACTGTTTTCCATTTCTGTTCAGGGATAGGTTAGAAATTGTGAACTTAGTGGTATTCCTGGTCTTTTGTAAATCTTCCCAGCAAACTGTAAGATTGCCTCACCTCCTCAGATATTTGTTTTCCAAAGTGGCTGCACCAACTTGCATTTCCACCAACAGTGTAAGAGGGTTCCCTTTTCTCCACATCCTCTCCAACTTTTGTTGTTTACTGTCTTGTTAATCTTTGCCATTCTAACTGGTGTAAGGTGGTATCTCAATGTGGTTTTTGGCTTGAATCTCCTTGATTGCTAATGATGATGAACAGTTTTTCATGTGTCTGTTAGCCATTTGTATGTCTTCTTTGGAGAAGTGTCTGCTCATGTCTTCTGTCCATTTTTTTTGACGTGATTATCTGTTTTTTGGGTGTTGAGTTTAAGAAGTTCTTCATAGATCTTAGATATCAGCCCTTTGTCTGTGGTATCATTTGTGAATATGTTCTCCCATTCCGTGGATTGCTTCTTTGTTTTGTTGACTGTTTCCTTTGCTGTGCAGAAGCTTTTTATCTTTTCGCTTTTGTTTCCTTTGCCTTTGGAGACATGTCTTGAAAGTGGCCTGTTGCTGTGGCTGATGCTGAAGAGGTTACTGCCTGTGTTCTCCTCTAGGATTTTGATGGATTCCTGTCTCACTTTTAGGTCTTTCATCCATTTTGAGTTTATCTTTGTGTATGGTGTAAGAGAATGGTCGAGTTTAATTCTTCTATACGTAGCTGTCCAATTTTCCCAGCACCACTTATCGAAGAGAGTGTCTTTTTTCCACTGGGTATGTTTCCCTGCTTTGTCAAAGATTATTTGACCATAGAGTTGACGGTCCATATCTGGGCTCCCTACTCTGTTCCACTGGTCTATGTGTCTGTTTTTGTGCCAGTACCATGCTGTCTTGGTGATCACAGCTTTGTAATAAAGCTTGAAACCAGACAACGTGATGCCCCAGTTTTGTTTTTCTTTTTCAACATTTCCGTAGCGATTCAGGATCTTTTCTGGTTCCATACGAATTTTAGGATTTAGGATTGTTTGTTCTAGCACTTTGAAAAATGCTCCTGCTATTTTGATCACGATGTCATTGAAAGTATAGATTGTTCTGAGCACATAGACATTTTAACAATGTTTATTCTTCTGATCCATGAGCATGGAATGTTTTCCCATCTTTTTGTATCTTATTCAATTTCCTTTTTTTTTTTAAGATTTTATTTATTCATTTGAAAGACAGAGATCACAAGTAGGCAGAGAGGCAGGCAGAGAGAGAGAGAGAGAGGGAAGCAGGCTCCCCACCGAGCAGAGAGCCAGATGTGGGGCTCGATCCCAGGACCCTGAGATCATGACCCAAGCCGAAGGCAGAGGCTTTAACCCAGTGAGCCACCCAGGCGCCCCTCTTTTTCAATTTCTTTCATGAGTGTTCTGTAGTTCCTCAAGTATATATCCTATTCTCTAATTCAACTTTTGATTGTGCCCTCAAATTCCTTTAAGGAGTTGTGCAATACCCTATCCTCCACCGGGGGGCTCCACTGGTTCACAATTATGAGGCAGTAGCACTATTTCTGAATATCCTATTGAAAATAGTTGGAAGGGGGCGCCTGGGTGGCTCAGTGGGTTAAAGCCTCTGCCTTGGGCTCAGGTCATGATCCACGGTTCTGGGATCCAGTCGCGCGTCGGGCTCTCTGCTCAGCGGAGAGCCTGCTTCCCTTCCTCTCTCTGCCTGCCTCTCTGCCTACCTGTGATCTCTGTCTGTCAAATAAATAAAATCTTAAAAAAAAGAAAATGGCTGGAAGGATGGGTTAGATGAGAGTTACTGGGAAGTTGATGGAAGTAGGTGCCACATAGGGACAAGATAAACTCTAGGGGGCAGTAGAGAGAGCAATTAACTGTGGAGGTCTGACTGTATGCAGGACTTCAGATCTTCAGCCAAAGAATGTGCAGATTACCAATTTATTGCTTCTGGGTTCCCTTCATGGACTCATCTGTTAAAATGGGTCTGGGCCCTTTAAATATTTTTCATTTGTTAGCTGGCTCAATATTCTATCGGTAGAGGGCGCGCGCGCGCGCGCGCGCGCGAGAGAGAGAGAGAGAGAGAGAGAGAGAGAGAGAGAGAGAGAGACACAGACAGACAGACATTGAAGAACTGGGTTTACGCTCAGCTCCTGACTTAAAGAGCAGTGGTGTGGCTGGGAGCCCCAGACAGCACAGCCTTTACCCCAGCCCCAGTTGTTGCTCTGCGTGGGCATACGGGAGCCCCTGTCAGGCTGGCTGTCTAGTGAGCTGGATGTTCACATATCCTTTGTTCTATTCCGTGGTGCAGAATGCTCTGTCCAAGCCCTATGCAGAGGTGTGCTAGGTTCTTGAAGAGGGAAGCTTCTGCAGGTTGCAGCCAGCCCCCACAGTGCCCACAGCCTCAGCCCAACTGCTCTGGGCACACCTCCCTCACCCACTACTAGCTTTACTTTCCCTGTGTCCCATGACTGTCCCGACATGGACACTGTGCATTCCGGGCCTCATACCTGCAGTGGCCCTCTGCTCTCTGCCTCTCTCTGTCCCTGTTTCCCTCTGCACACCCAGACTGCCCACTAGCTCTAGCTGCCCTGTGCCCAGAGGGTTGTTTCTGCTTTCCTGGCAACTCTGTGTCATCTCTGGCCCAGGCAGATTCTCTACCACCAGGTGGGCTGCGATCACACCTTCAATGAGCTTTGAAGTTTGAACCTCCTCCCAGTTTTTCTTTTTTTTTGGCTCTTTCCCTTAGTTCTTCATTACCCCTTATTAGAGCTCTTCTTCCTTCTTTATAGTTACTCTCTTATCATTGCTCAATAATTCTTTATATTAAACTTCACCTGTTAAAATTATTCTGTGGTTCCGGTTCTTGATTTGACTGGGACTAATTAAAACCTGTTCTCCCTGGGAGAGGGCACAATGTTCTTGGTCTTTTGTTAAATCTCATTTCAAGAAAGAGAAGAAAGCAATTTCCTGTCAGGAAACCTGATGATAATACTGGTCCAAGTTCTCTGGGTGGAGGATCCTGTTGGTCCTCCTCACTGTACTCAGGCTCCAGGCCCTAGGTCCTGGCTTGTAGCTCAAGGTAGAGTTCTAAGAAAGGGAGTTTTCTGTATGATGACAGGACAGCTGCTGAGTACATGTCATAACCTGAGCTGGTAAATGTTCAAAATGTTTGTCAGACTTCTGCCTATGGTGCAGTAAGAGGAGTTATTGTGGAAACAGTATTACTTATACTGAGATGTAAACTATGGCTTTTTTTCCATTGAGCTTGACACTTAAAAATGGTATAGTAATCATATAGTTTCTAAGTTAGGCATGTTTTAATATGAAA
This sequence comes from Taxidea taxus jeffersonii, assembly GCA_003697995.1. Lineage (NCBI taxonomy): Eukaryota > Metazoa > Chordata > Mammalia > Carnivora > Mustelidae > Taxidea > Taxidea taxus. The sequence continues at coordinate 99,728 of RCUC01000917.1, forward strand.
AAAAGGGGAAATTCTTGCTTTGCTTCTTTTTGATTCCTACCAATAATGCATTTAAAAAGTTTTTTTGGGGGGGGCGCCTAGGTGGCTCAGTGGGTTAGAGCCTCTGCCTTCGGCTCAGGTCATGATCAGGTCTTGGGATCAAGCCCTGCATCGGGCTCTCTGCTCATCGGGGAGCCTGCTTCGCCCCCTCCCCACCCTCTGCCTGCCTCTGTGCCTACTTGTGATCTCTGTCTCTCAAATAAATAAATAAAATCTTTAAAAAAATAAAAATAAAAAGTTTTTTTTTTTTAATTTTAAGTCGGCTCCACGTGAGGCTCAAACTCATGACCCTAAGATTAAGAGTCACATACACTCCTGACCCAAGTCAGCCAGGAACCTATCTAACGTTTTCTTTTAAAAAAAATTTCCTGGGTCTAAAAAGGAAGTTTGATGCGCTTATAAGATTCTGCTGACAGACTGATCTTACATCAGATTTCTTGAATGTCTGTTTCTCTTATTCTGCATAGTTTCTGGTTTTTACCGGGTTGTGGTTTGAACAGTCTTATTAACATAATAGTATTTTTTGTTAGCCATGCTCTAATTAAACAGTGAAGCTGAGATCCTCCAATGTTCCTTTTTTTTCCAAATTTTTATTTAAATTCTAGTTAGTTAACGTACAGTGCAATATCGGTTTCAGGAGTAGAATTCAGTGGTTCATCACTTATAGTCAACACTCAGCGCTCATCACAAGTGCCCACCTTAATACCCATCACCCATCTAGACCACCCCCCACCCACTTCCCTCCATCAACCCTCAGTTTGTTCTCTCATTAAGAGTCTCTTACAGTTTGTTTCTCTCTTTCTTCTTTTCCCCCCTCCTATATGTTCATCTGTTTTGCTTCTTAAATTCCACATATGGGTAAATCATATGGCATTTGTCTTTTTCTGGCTTATTTCCCTTGACATAACATACTCTAGCTCATCCATGTTATTGCAAATGGCAAGAATTCATTCCTTTTGATGGCTGAGTAATATTCCCTCGTATATATGTAGCACATCTTCTTTATCCATTCATCAGTTGATGGACATTTGCTCCTTCCATAGTTTGGTTATTGTTGATAATGCTGCTATAAACATCATGGTGCATGCACCTCTTTGAATCAGTATTTTTCTATCCTTTGAGTAAATTTCTAGCAGTAAAATTGCTGGATTGTACACTAGTTCTATTTTTAACTGTTTCATGAACCTCCATACTGTTTTCCAGCATGGTTGCACCAGTTTGCATTCCCACCAATAGCACAAAAGTATTCCCTTTTTTCTGCATCCTTGCCAACACCTGTTGTTTCTTGTGTTGTTGATTTTAGCTATTCTGACAGGTGTGAGGTGGTATCTCATTGCACTTTTGATTTGTATTTCCCTGATGATGAGTGATGCTGAGCATCTTTTTATGTGTCTGTTAGTCATCTGGATGTCTTTTTTGAAAAAATGTCTGTTCATGCTTTTTGTCCATTTCTTGACTGAATTTTTTTTTGTTTTTTGGGTGTTGAGTTTGATAAGTTCTTTATAGATTTTGGATACTAACCCTTTAACAGATGCTATTTGGAAATATCTTCTCCACTCCATAGGCTGCTTTTTAGTTTTGTTGATTATTTCCTTTGCTGTGAAGAAACTTTTTGTCTTGATGAAGTCCCAATAGTTCATTTTTGCTTTTGTTTCCTTTGCCTCCAGTCTCGTGTTTAGAAAGACATTGTTACAGCCAAGGTCAAAGAGGTTGTTGCCTGTGTGTTCCTCTAGGATTTTGATAGTTTCCTGTCTCATATTTAGGTCTTTTATCCATTTTGAATTTAGTTTTATTTATGGTGTAAGAAAGTGGTCCAGTTTCATTCTTCTGCATGTGGCTGTCCAATTTTCCCACAACCATTTGTTGAAGAGACTGTCCCCCCCCACCCACTGGATATTCTTTCCTGCTTTGTCAAACCTCCAATGTTCCTTAAAGATCGCCTTGGTTGACTCAACCACATCTAAATTTAGATCCTTCTAAAAATGATGTGGAAAACATATTTTGGAGAGAAAGAGAGAAAGCAGGCTAACAGGAGCTGTACAACATTAGTAAGAAGATATGGAGTTTATTTTGGAGAAATAGGTGTCAAGATTTGTTGACAGATTGGATATAGAAGGTAGAGAGTTCTGGAATGACTTCTAGATTATCAAAACTTGAGAGGGAATAGAAGTGGCATTTATTGAAAAGAGGAAAACTGGCAGAGGACAGGTTTGAATGGGAATATCCTAGCCATGTTAAGTTTGAAAGGAGATTAGCTCGCCAAGAAAAGATGTTAGGTTAGGCTGGATGGGAGTTCGAGGTTCAGCAAAGAGGCCAGGGCTAGAGAGATAAATTCGTTATTATATTAGTTCCTTTGATTTCAGCCTTAAACTTCTATTCTTTGTTTCATCTCCTTTGGGTAGTATTTCTTCAGTACTTGTGTTAAATAAAGATATTAGCACCCTTCTTTCTACTTCCCATCTTCTGTCAACTGTTGATACACTTTTCTTGTTAAGGCTCTTAACGTTACTCTGTAAACACATTTAAAATATCCATACTATATCTGTATAATGCTAAAAGCTGAAAACTACAAAATAGCATTTATAATATAATTATATGAATTTTGTTCACTTAAGGGCCAAATATTGTACTGGGACTACATTTCTTTCTCAGTGGGTCCAAAGCTTGGTGCCGCTTGAATAAGAATGGTTCTAGTATTTGTGTTAAATTAATCCTCTTTTCTTTTTTTTTTTTAAATTTATTTATTTGACAGACAGAGATCACAAGCAGGCAGTAGAAGCCGGCAGAGAGACAGGAGGAAGCAGGCTCCCCGCTGAGCAGAGAGCCAGATGCAGGGCTCCATCCCAGGACCCCGGGATCATGACCTGAGCCGAAAGCAGAGGCTTCAACCCACTGAGCCACCCAGGAGTCCCTTAATCCTCTTTTCTAAGTCAAAAAATTTTTCCCTGGAAATTTTGAAGACATAACTCCATTGTGCTTTTGTATCAGCGCTGCTTGATTCCATGCTGATTCTTATTTCTTAGTGACTAATTTTTCTTTCTCTTTATGGAAACTTACTGAATCTTCTTTTTGTAATTGTTGCTTTGCAATTTCATAATGATATATAGGCTGTATCTTTTGTCCCTTCACACTTGGAAGCACTCAGTAGACTCCTTTAATGCCACCCTCTTATATTGAGAAACTTTCTTATTATTTTAGAGGCTGTGTAGAGTATTGGTTTTTATTGGAGGTAGACTGAGTTCAAATACCAGTTGTTTGCTCTGTAGCTTTGGGGAAGTTAATCAAACTCTGTGCTTGCTTTCTTATCAGAAAAATGAGAGTATTAATAATATTACCATACTAATATATTCCTTACGGTTAGACTGAGAATTGAATGAGTAATATTTAGGAAGTTCCATAAAGTGCCTGGTGAATTGTATGTGCTCAATAAATGTTATGTGTTGATAATTATCTCCACTTTCAGTTTTATTCCTTGTGTTTCTGGAGCTCCAGAAAAATTGGACCTCCCAGACTGATTCTCCACTTTGCCTTTATTCTCTCATAGTTTCTAGTTTTTTTGTTGCTGCTGCTGCTGCTGTTGTTTTATGTTCTGTGATATTACCTTGACTTTACCCTCCAAACATTAAAAAAAGGTAATTTGGCACAATTGTAATCTTTGGCTGTACATTCATAAACTAAGAATAGGATAAGAGATCAGCTTGAATTATCAGAAAACATAACTGGTGTGGTTAGTTGACTACCTGGCTGAGGCACTGGGCTCCACTAGTCTTAATGTTGGCATCGAATAGAATGTTTATGACTGGAGTGGTTCTTTAAAAGACAGACTTTCAGATCGCCCTTGGATTCTTCCCTTGGATTCATTCTTGCTTTCTGCTTTGCCTGCTGACTGAGCCTCCAGCTACCCTGGGGTTTTGTCAGACAGATCGGCTCTTTGCTGCCTTTCCCTCTATCTTTTCTAGGCTGTTGCTTCTTTGCTTTCTGTAATCCATCAGTATGTTTTTCATTCCTTCCCACACTGCAGAAAGTTCTTCTTTCCATTCTCTTCATCTTTTTAAAAAAGATTTTATTTATTTACTTGAGAGAGAAAGATAGACCAAGTGAGAGAGCATGAGAGGGGCGGTCAGAGGGAGAAGCAGACTCCACATGGACCTGGGAGCCCGATGTGGGACTTGATCCCAGGACTCCAGGATCATGACCTGAGCCGAAGGCAGTCATGCAACCAACTGAGCCACCCAGGTGTCCCCATTCTCTTCATCTTTGTGGGTTGATTGCTTTACTGTCACTTAATAAAGTATTGGGAGGTGGTGGATTTAGATGTCTGTGTTCGGTCTCCCGTCCTGAATCAGACTTCATTATCTTTCTAAAGGAGAGACCATGTTACAGATCATTTAGCAGTTCTCTCCATTAACTACCACCCTTAAAGTGGAAATCATGCTGAATATGACCATTTTCTAATGTTCTGATCTTCAACCTACTTGCCTTTTGTATCTTTTTAAAAAAGATTTTATTTATCTATTTGGCAGAGAGACCACAAATATACAGAGAGGCAGGCAGCGAGAGAGGGGGAAGAAGACTCCCCGCTGAGCAGAGAGCCCAATGCAGGACTCGATTCCAGGACCCGGCCCTGGGATCATGACCTGAGCAGAAGAAAGAGGCTTAACCCACTGAGCCACCCAGCACCCACCCCCCTTATTTTTCTATATTTGTCCTCATATTACTCAAGTGAGGTAGAAATTACTTTGGTGATAAGAAAACCAAGCTAAATAAATTGGGAAGATTTGTCTAAGAAATTGTTAGTGTTCACACTTAGATTAGAATACAGCTTAGAAGCTGTATTCTAATTCTCCGGCTAGTACTCTACTTAAATATTTACTAACTTTCGCTTTTCCTCAGTATAGGAAAGAGCTGACTATGCAATAACTAGTTTTTCTTGAATGAGATAATTTCTTTTCCTTTTTCCCTAAATCATCTGTCAGGAGTAGTAAAAATTAACTATTATTTATAATAATAATAATGATAATAAAGCAATAACACTTGCATAGCATTCAATTGTTTATAAAGAATTTTGAGGGATGCCTGGGTGGCTAGTTGGTTAAGCGGCTGCCTTTGGCTCAGGTCATGATCCCAGCATCCTGGGATCGAGTCCCACATCGAGCTCCTTGCTCAGCAGGGAGCCTGCTTCTCCCTCTGCCTCTGCCTGCCTCTCTGTCTGCCTGTGCTCGCTCTCTCTCTCTCTCTAACAAATAAATAAATAAATAAAATCTTTAAAAAAAAAGAATTTTGATCTATATTATGCAATTTAAACACCTCAAAAATATTTACTAGGTGGGTAGAAAAAGTACTTTTCTATTTTATAAAGGAAAAAAACAGAGGCTAAGAGACATTAATTACTTCCTCAAGGAGATACAGTTAGTGTTCTGGTAGAAGCTGAATTTGAACTCAGATCTATCTGACTTCTATTGTCCTAGCAATTCTTTCCTGCGTATATTACATAATAGCCAAAGACATGTTAAGCCCATTGTTGTTCAACAAATCATATGCACCCAGAGGTCTAGTCTGGTGGAGAGAACAGGGCTTCTAAGTGTTACAGGCATGAGTCTAATTCTGAAGTCAGGTAGAAAGAGTGGGCACAAACTAACATTAAATACAATTCTATAACGTGTGATGAACACCCAGACTTATTATGTAGATATAGTGCCCTCAGATATAGTACCCCCATATGTATAATATAGATATTATTATTTCTCTCATTTTATATACATAGCAATAGAAGCTCAGAGAAGTTAAGTAAATAATCTAAATTCAGATCCCTCTGATTCCAAAATGTGTGCTTTTTTTGGATTAATGTAACTGACTTCAAGAGAGATATCCATCTGGGAAGTTTCTTCAGAGAACAGGGGAAAAAAAGCTGGCTGTCTTCCACCAGCTTGACTGCAGAATGAAGCCCTTCTCTGAAAATGATTAGTATATTATTAGAGAGTGGAACCAGGGAAGCCACTAGTCTTTTGTTGATCTGATAGGCAGATGAAAGTACATCACCATTCTTGGCCTTATGACACGGAGAAATGCTTCTGACTTCTTTGTCCATGGTCAAGGATACAACCCAATGGAAAAAAGAGAGCATACATTCTTTTCAAAGTTTGCCAACATCAATAGATAAATTTAGGTTAGATTGTATCCATTAGCAAGGGCACATGGTCATTGAGTGTAGCAGAAGCATAATTGGCTATACTACATATATTTCTATTTCTTTTTT
>ML093198.1:0-18090 GCA_003697995.1 Taxidea taxus jeffersonii
AGTTTCTCAGTCACATTGGCAACATTTCAAGTGCTCCATAGCCATGCGTGGCTAGTGGCTACCCTTTTGGCCAGCACAGAGATAGATAGAGATAGAGCTCTTCCATGATTATGTAAAGCTGGCCTGGACAGCCTTGGTCTTCTTTATCTCTCAGATATCTTCCCATCTGGAAGTGGGGAGATTTCAACAAGGTGGCTTGCTTGGTCCTTAAAGGAGAATGAATTGAGCCTTTCATGTCATCCCTGCCACCCAGACATAGCAGGGGCTGAAATGTTGGAATCTATACTCCTCATTGCCTTGGTGGCTAAACAGGAGGCCTCCCTGTGGCATCTTTTACATTTTCTTAGATAAGAGAAGTTAGCTGTAGAATGATAGGTTTCTGAGCTGTCCTATAGTTACATCTAGTTTAAATTTGTAATATGAAGTGTTACAAACTTTGGGCAAGACAGAAGTTTTCTTCTTTTTTGCTACACCTCTGGGTCTTCTTTTTAGAAAGAAGGTGAAGGTGACCTGTTGTTATTTCCCCTGAGCACGGGACAGCATAGGTTGGGTCTCAGGCTCAGGTGGATAAAGGTACGAGAAGGAGTAGCTGAGGCATGCATCCATGATGTGGAGATTAGGAATAGCCACGTGGCATTTGCTATCCATGGGGCTTTCAGGACTAGGGGCAGGGGTAGGTGTGTTGTAGTGAGCTTAATAGCTCAGTAGACCAGAGATTCAAGCCAGGAAGAAATGAAATAGGTAAAAAGCAAGAAAAAGCTAGGTCCCACATTTCAGGCTGTTCAAATATATTGGATCCCTTTTATCACCTTTCAGTGAAGCCCTCCTGAAGCACTTATAAAAATTGAACATCCCCTGTCCCTAGCACTCCTGCATCACCTTTTAAGTTGTTTTTTCCCATGGCGCTTATACTCTCTGGCACATTGTGTATTTTACTTACTTTGTGTTTATTGTCTATCTTTTCCTATGAAAGTGTAAGATCCATGAGCACAAGGATTCTTGTCTGTTTTGTTCAGTGCTTGGGCACATTAGTACTTTCCATGAATACTGAGTGAATGAATGAATAAGAAAAGCAGATTGAGAAGGAAAACTTTTCTGAGAATGAGCCTTATGATCAACAGAGGCCATGGTGATGACTCTTGAGCCGAAAGGACCATCAGAGTGGGGCTCCTTGCACTGTTTTACCTGGAACGATCATTGGTGAATGAATGCTCTTTAGAGGTTATATTTGTGCTTTGGGTGACAGAAGTCTGGCTCATAATCAGGCTGCCCTTTTGAGAATGTGTGAAAGGAAAGCAAATGCTTAGCCCTCCAGAGCTGACTCAGGAATAAGACAATCTTACACAACTCCCATCCCTTTTAGGGGTTTGATCAGATTGAGTGAGCAATTTTTTACACAAAGAAGTGTGAGGTAGTGATAATAGTCATCACTTTGACACAGTCACAACCCTCTAGAATAGTTGTATCCATCAGACTTCTGTGTATCCAGATCCCCTGGGGAGCCTGGTAAAATGCAGACTGATGATGAGGTCCATGGTGGGGCCTGAGACCCTGCCGCTGTGACAGGTGCTGAATACTGCCACTCTGCTGCTCCAAGGATTACCCTTTACTAAGACTTTATTAAGGAGAGAAATTAAGTCTTAGTCATGTCATCAGTTGCCTTCATTAAAAATAGTTCTAAATTCCCCTTGAATAGGCTAGGGACTATCATTGCAGGATGCTCTGATAGATGCTTTCCACTCTGTTCAAGTAGTTGTTGAGGTAGCATGAGCAAGCATCAAGAAAACCAGCCTTCCCAAGTTTTGATTTTCCTGTAGTTGAGCACTTTTCAGCACTCTTGTCAGGAACGGCTTCAGTTCCAAGGCTTCTGAAGGCAGTTGTTGAATACCTGAAGTCTTAGCAGACTTACATTGGTTCCTTACATGGGAGAAGTGGTTGCAGTCAGTAGGGTATGTGTATGTTAAGCCACAGATCAAGCTGCTCCCAGAGGAGCCTGAGTGGGAATTAGAAGTCTGTTTTTATGGTACAGAGAAGCTCACAGCACCTGACTCTCACTGTGAGGCTCACTACACCATTGAAAGAATTACTGTCCTGGAAGATTTAGTTTTTTAAGATTCATTTGTTTATTTTAGGAAGAGAGGTACAGGGAGGGGCAGTGGGGGAAGGAGAAGAATCCTCAAGCAGACTCCTGGATGAGTGGAGAGCCCAACTCGCGGCCTGGTCCCAGGACACTGAGTACATGAGCTGAGGTGAAGTCAAGATTTGGACACTTAACTGACTGAGCCACCCAGGTGTCCCTGTCCTGGAAGATTTAATGAGGGGGAAAAGTAGCATCCAAAACCATGGACATTTCAGAATTTGAGTCTGAGAGTCAAGCTCCCTTGTAAATTGATGATCTTATTTATGTGCATCTCTCTTTTCCTGCCTCATTCCAAGACAGAATACAGTTGACCTTTGAACAACATGGGGGTTATGGCTATGGAGCCTTCCCCCCTCAACCCCTTGCCTCCATCTTCATGTAGTCAAAAATCTACATATAACTCTTGACTCTACCAAAACTTAAATACTAATAGCCTACTGTTGACCAGAAGCCTGACTCTTAATGTAAGCAGTCAACTAAACAAATTTTGCATGTATATGTATTATACACTCTATTCTTACAATAAAGTGAGATAGAGAAAAGAAAATGTTACTAATAAAATGATAATGGAAAATAGCCTTACAGCTCTCTATTGTGTATATTGAGGAAAATCTGCATGTTGGTGGGCCTGTGCAGTCCAAAACTGTGTCTTTCAAGGATGTAGCCATGGACCTATCAGTGCTGCTGGTCTTGTACTATGATTCTCGGGTTCCCATGTCACCCAAACCATCCCACTTTTCTCTCTTGGGTTGCTCTCATCGGCTTTAAGAATGTTTGCATGTAGATTATCCATTGTGTAGGAAACCTTCTCTGTTCTTGTCCCCCTTCCATCCATCCTGAAATGGCTGTCCTTCCTCTGTGGTCTCATGACTAGAACTGAATTGTAGTCGATTCTCATCATTCACAGTAGTTATGTTCTGTAAAGTTGCCACAAACCCTCACTTCCCAAACTCAACCGTAGCTCCTAGGGGAAATACAGGGTTAGGTTCCTGTGGGCCTCTGGTCACAGTGTTGTCATCAAACAACATGTACCTTTGTTCTATCTGTGTTTCTTTTTACGGGTGCCTTATATATCATTAACAGTGACCCTCATGGCCAACAGCATGGTAACTCAAGCTGGAACAAAGCTAATCTAACACAAATTCTTTCTTAATACACATTAGAGCCTTTCAGCACTGAAGAATACTAAAGGGGCACCTGAGTGGCTCAGTTAGTTGAGGATCCAACTCTTTTTTTTCGGCTCAGGTCTCAACCTCAGGGTCGTGAAATTGAGTCCTGCATCACACTCCATGCTCAGCATGGAGTCTGCCTGGGATTCACTCTCTCCCTCTCCTTCTGCCTCCTGCCATGATCTCTCTCTTTCTTTCTCTCTCTCTCAAATATATGATGTCAGCATTGAGGCAGAATATCCACAAGCAGCTTAGGTCAGCCAAAACACCTGTTCAGTTTCCTGATCATAGTATTAATAAATGAAGCATCTGAAGACATGGTCTTATTGTGTCCCCCCACCCCAGGTGGGAAATTTTCTCTTGTTACTGTGTAAATTGTCATTGGGATTACAGATACAGAATGAAGTCCTCTAAACCTTTTATGCTCATTAAAAAAAAACTGTTTTAAGGAAATAAGCTTTATTCTATACTATCCAAATTAAATAAAATCACTAGCTTTGAATAAAATATTCATCCAATTGGTATAAAGACTTTCAGGGGTTCATCTTCAGGTTTCTAATAGGTATGAAGCAGTTTGAGGGGCTTGGAAGCAGGACTAGAAGGAAAATTAGTAGAGACTATTACTTTTTATTTCAGAAAGTACCAGGATTGGTCTGTAGATCAAATGTCTGGGGAGGTGGGATTGGGGAAAATGCCTTTAAAAATGTGCCCTGAAATGCCCCACAGACTGGCTTTCACCACTACCTGGGGAATATCCCCCATAGCAGTGAGCTAAGTACCTCTGCAGAGAACAACGTTCTGTGTGTAGTTCATGCATTGAAGGAGATGACTAATGGATCTTTCTCTAGACAAACTTTGATATTCTCTTTGTATTTGGTAGAATGTGCCATGCCTTTTAAAGAGATGTTTGCAATGAGGAGTGTTGCATTAGAGGTCCTGCCAGTTTGCCAGGAGGAAATGGGATCTGGCTCTGTAATCCTGACCCCCCATTAAGATACACTGTTCCTCGAGGAGGCTCCACCCACTTTTCCAGAGCAAATGTCAGAAGCCTGTGACTTTTTTTTACCAGGACGCGTATTTGTTGTTGTTGCTATTGTTGTTTTAAGCTAATTTTTGTTGAAGTACACACAGATTATAAGTAGATAAAGCATGAACTCAGCTGTGGTAAAATACCTGTGTAACTAGCACCCACATCAAGAATCATGCTTTAAAAACTCCATCAAAACCTCCACTTCTGTCGACTTTAAAATTTGTCCTGTTTCACCAATTCAATAGTAGGTTTGAGTATAAGTAGTTAGAGGGCAAAGGGCAGAGCGTGCTAGTTGGTAGACTGTGGCATCATGAATGGGTGTCAGGGCAATGAAGGCACTGGCTCTTCAGCCCTCAGGCTGGCGGGGATGCACACCCCGTGTCAGGCCAGGCAGATGGCATCATCTGTGTGTCTCATGACATGAAATTCCTTCTGAAGTGCTGCTTTACACAGCTTTTCTAAGACTGAGGTGGGATTTTAGCTGAGTACTAAATGAGTAAGACCACCACATGGGAAGACCTGGGGAGGAGTGCTCCAGAAGGAGAGTAGAAGTGCAAGGGCCTTGAGGCATGAGTGCATTAACGTGTCCTCGGGATGGAGAGAGGGCAGCGAGTGGAACACAGTGACTGGGACTCTAATGGTGGGGTGACCTCACTGAGAGGTGGGCAGGACCCAGGGGCCAGATCTCTGGGGCCTTGTCCTCACTGGGGAGGTTGGATTTTATACTATTTTGGGAAGCCACTGCAGGTTTTTACACAGGGAAACATCATGATCATAACAGAGAAATGTAGACCCATGGTGTTTGGATTCAGAGGGGAATTAGAAACAACTGATCCCATTCTCTGCATCTTATTGGTGAAGGAAACTTTTCTGTGACTTGCTGCTGTTGATATTTTTGATGGTGTCATTTTTTTCATCTGTAAAACCAAGAGGTTGTATGTGATGCTTCTGATTTCCGTTCAGCTCTAAAGATCTTGATCCCGGTATATCCCTCTCTATTAGTGTCCTAGGACCACTGTAACAAATGACCACAAGCCGGATGGCTTAAAACAACAGAAAGCTGTCCTGTCAAAGTTCTGGAGGCCAGAAGTCCTCCACAGGGTTCGTTTCTTCTGGAGGCTTCAGGGGAGTATCTGTTCCATGCCTCTTTCCTAGTTTCTGGTGGTAATGAGCAATATTTGACATGCCATGGCCTGTAGATACATCACTCCAGTCTCTGCCACCATTATCACGTGGCCTTCTCTGTCTGTCTCTTCGTTCAGTACTATGGTAAGGACACCAGTCCCCCTGGAGTCACTGGATTGTGGGCCTGCCTGAACCCGGTATAACCTCATCTTGATTTGATTATATCTGCAAAGATCCTATTTCCAATAAGGTCATATTGACAGGTTCAGGGGGTTAGGACGTGAACATATCTTTGTGGGGGACACATTTCCACCCTTAATACCTTTGTTCCACCACCTTCATAGTAATTCCTTTTCCATCGTGTGGACTGACTTCCACTTAGTTTAGTGGAATCTGAACAGCCATTTCATCTCAACAGCTAAGAGGTCAAAATACTGCACCTCTGTTACTAAACAACACTGTCTGCCCTTTTCACATAGATGAAATGTAGAAATATTGTCAGAATTGTTCATATCTGACATACCCAAAATGATGTGCTTCACAGAATCGTTTTAGAGAAGAATATACCTGTCTCAGCCTTGAACCCATAATCCTCACTTCCTCATATCCTTTTATATCCAACAGAACTGCGGGTTTTTGTTGTTGTTGTTTGTTTTGTTTTCATTTTTGTGTATTTTTTACTTAACCAGCTATTTGGTTTCATTCAAACTACATATTTATTATTTGCCTTGTACCAGAAATTATTTAAAGCCTGTGTGTGTGTGTGTGTGTGTTTGTGTGTATAAAACAACATGGTGTTAATTAAAGGTGTGGTGCAAACAAGAAAAAGCAACAAAATGAAAAGGGAGGAAAGACGGAGCTTGGGATACATTGCATCATGCCAGGAAGGTCACAGATTTCACTTTCCTAATAGCCAGTATTGAGAGGGAGGCCTTCCAGTTTCCTACTGCCCAGAGTTTTGTGGGGCTTGTTTTGAAACCGACTCTGAACATCAATTTGGAGGATTGCAGTGAAGCATTTCAGTGAAAGCAGTTCTGCTGAGAGGCAGAGGGAGTACAGGGAAAAGTGCCAAGTTGATGGGACTCATATTTCCATCTCTGCTATCTGATTCAGTCTGGCATAAATGCAAAACCATTTCAGGAAGGGATTGAGTCCATTTCTTTCAAACAGTTCTTCCCCCCACCCCAAAGATTTTATTTATTTATTTGACAGACAGAGACCACAAGTAGGCAGAGAGGCAGGCAGAGAGAGAGGGGGAAGTAGGCTCCCCACTGAGCAGAGAGCCCAATGCAGGGTCCAATCCCAGGTCCCTGAGATCAAGAGCTGAGCTGAAGGCAGAGGCTTAACCCACTGAGCCACCCAGGTGCCCCTCAGACAGTTCTTTATGAACATTGTACCTTTCTTAATCTCTTTATCACATTCACAAGTAAATAGTAACCTCTCTGGATTTCGGTAGGCCTTCATTCACCTGCCTGAGGCATGCTCTAATGTATGTGGGATTACCATAGCAATTTTTTTATATGAAGTCATTTACTTTGCTCTAAAATGTGTGCGTGTTTGTGTATCTAGTGCAGCTACATATGTGTGTCATGCTGGGGTTGGGTGCTTATTTTTGAATATTCATTCAAATTCCTGTACTTAACAGAGTGACAAAGAGAAGTGATGATAGTCAAAATGCAGAAATATTCACTAATGATCAAACCACTTAATTTAGTCCCCATTCTAACATATCATTTCTTTCCTAGCATCCTACCCACCCATTTGGCCAGTGTTTTTGTTGTTCTGCTTCTTGTTGATCACTGACACTGTACAGTGCAATTAAATTGCAGATTGGGCAGAAGATCAAGGACTTCACAAGGGCAGTGAAAGTGATACAGGAGTTGTACTTGAGGGAAGCACACAACCACTGACACTGAGGCTTGGAGGTGTGGGATTAGCTAATAGTTGAAGAAGGAAACTCTACAATAATAGGGACATTAGTGGGAAGTCTTTAAATGCCAAAAGAATCACTTGAATATCATATCAGTTACTATGTCAGTTACAGTCAGTTACTATGAGATTGATAGTGGATCTGCTATTGCAAGAAGTGGTGAAACAGAAAACTGTTGATGTCTTGGTGATTATTTGTTCTCTGATTTGCTCTAAAAGACTGACCTAAAGTGATGAATGTCACATAGCACTACACTGGAATTTTGTTAGAACAAAACTGTTAAAAGCACAATATTTGGTTCACTCTTTGTTCATTGGAGGAAATGGTACATAGTTGCAGTTATAACCTACATATTAAATTATTAAGTATTTTATGAACTTGTTGGTGTCGTTTGGTAATTTTTTTTGAAGGTGAAATCCTAACCTTTTTTTGATTACTATTTACTAATTTATTTTGGCCTTTTATGTTGATTTGCCTTAAGTGATTTTTTTTTTTGGTCTTAATTTATCTTCTATTAATGAGCATCTCCACTCTTTGTTTCAGCCACAAGGGGTGTAGTATGTTGGAGAATATCCCCTCAAAATTCTCAGAACCTGAATATATGACTTTATTTGGAAATAGGATTATTGCAGATTTTAAGTCGTAGTTAAAATGAGGTCATGCTGGAGTACGCTGGCCCCTTAATCCAGTAAGACTGGAATCCTTGTAAGGAGAGGAGAAGAGACACAGAAATACTTGCAGAGGGAAGACAGTATGTAAAGAAACAGACACAACAGAAAGAGTGCCTTGAGATGACAGAGGCAGAATTTGGAGTGATGGGTCTAAAGCCAAGGAAATCCCAAGGTTGCCAGCAACATGAGAAGCCAGAGACATGGGACGAGTTCTCCTTCAGAGCCTTAGAAGGGACTTCTAGTCCTAGCAACAGAAATCAGACAACAAAGAGAAATAAAAGGTATCCAAATTGACAATGAAGAAGTCAAACTCTCTCTCTCTTCGCAGATGACATGATTCTTTATATGGAAAACCCAAAAGACTCCACCCCCAAACTACTAGAACTCATAGAGCAATGCAGTAATGTGGCAGGATACAAAGTCAATGTACAGAAATCAGTTGGTTTCTTATACACTAACAATGAAAATACAGAAAGGGAAATTAGAGAATTGATTCCATTTACAACAGCACCAAGAACCATAAGACAACGGGGAATAAACCTAACCAAAGAGGTAAAGGATCTGTACTACAGAACACTCATGAAAGAAATTGAAGAAGACACAAAAAGATGGAAGACCATTCTAAGCTCATGGATCAGAAGAATAAACATTGTTACAATGTCTATACTGCCTAGAGCAATCTATATATTCAATGCCATTCTGATGAAAATTCCACTGGCATTTTTTCAAAGAGCTGGAGCAAACAATCCTAAAATTCGTATGGAATGAGAAGAGACCCTGAATTGCTAAGGAAATGTTGAAAAAGAAAAACAAAACTGGGGGCGTCATGTTGCCTGATTTCAAGCGTTACTACAAAGCTGTGATCACCAAGACAGTGTGGTACTGGCATGAAAACAGACACATAGGCCAGTGGAACAGAGTAGAGAGCCCAGATATGGACCCTCAACTCTATGGTCAAATAATCTTTGACAAAGCAGGAAAAAATATACAGTGGAAAAAAACAGTCTCTTCAGTAAATGGTGCTGGGAAAATTGGACAGCTATATGTAGAAGAATGAAACTCAACCCTTCTCTTACACCGTACACAAAGATAAACTTGAAATGGATAAAAGACCTCAATGTGAGACAGGAATCCATCAGAATCCTAGAGGAGAACATAGGCAGTAACTTCTTCGATATCAGCCACAGCAACTTCTTTCAAGATATGTCTCCAAAGGCAAAGGAAACAAAAGCGAAAATGAACTTTTGGGGCTTCATCAAGATCAAAAGCTTCTGTACAGCAAAGGAAACAGTCAACAAAACAAAGAGGCAAGCCACGGAATGGGAGAAGATATTTGCAAATGACAGTACAGACAAAAGGTTGATATCCAGGATCTATAAAGAACTTCTCAAACTCAACACTCAAAAAACAGATAATCATGTCAAAAAATGGGCAGAAGACATGAACAGACACTTCTCCAAAGAAGACATACAAATGGCTATCAGACACATGAAAAAATGTTCATCATCACTAGCCATCAGGGAGATTCAAATTAAAACCACATTGAGATACCAACTTACACCAGTTAGAATGGCCAAAATAAGCAAGACAAGAAACAATGTGTGTTGGAGTGGATGTAGAGAAAGGGGAACCCTCTTACACTGTTGGTGGGAATGCAAGTTGGTGCAGCCAATTTGGAGAACAGTGTGGAGATTCCTTAAGAAATTAAAAATAGAGATTCCCTGCAATTGCCCTACTGGGTATTTACCCCAAAGATACAGATGAAGTGAAAAGAAGGGCCATCTGTACCCCAATGCTCATAGCAGCAATGGCTATGGTCGCCAAACTGTGGAAAGAACCATGATGCCCTTCAACAGACGAATGGATAAGGAAGATATGGTCCATATACACTATGGAGTATTATGCCTCCATCAGAAAGGATGAATACCCAACTTTTGTACCAACATGGATGGGACTGGAAGAGATTATGCTGAGTGAAATAAGTCAAGCAGAGAGAGTCAATTATCATGTGGTTTCACTTATTTGTGGAGCCAAACTAGTAACACGGAGGGCATGGGGAGATGGAGAGGAGAAGGGAGTTGAGGGAAATTGGAGGGGGAGATGAACCATGAGAGACAATGGACTCTGAAAAACAATCTGAGGGTTTTAAAGGGTCGGGGAGGGTGGGAAGGGTGAGAGCCTGGTGGTGGGTATTATGGAGGGCACGTATTGCATGGAGCACTGGGTGTGGTGCATAAACAATAAATTATGTTACACTGAAAAGAAATTAAATCTGAAAAATAAAAAGAAGGAAGGGACTTCTAGCTTCTAGAACTGTAAGAAAAAGAATTTTCTGTTGTTTTAAGCCCCAGCTTGTGGTAGTTTATTATGCCCTAGGAAACTAACACAGGGCATTTTCAGAAAATTATTCTCCTGTTTTGTACATATTAATCTTCATAGCCTGGCCCAGGGAGGTATTATGTCAGATAGGAAATAGTTGGAAAGTAATTTCACTGGCCCAAACTCAAGATGACTTAAATAACTCGCAGTATTTTCTGTATTCAATAGGTAGCTTCTTGTTTAAAGCAATGGATTGTTTCTGTTAATAGCCGAGGTGGGGCAGTATTCACTCGTATACTGTAAGAGCACACACTTCTCTCTTCACCTGTACATCAGTCCATTTCATTGTAGCTTTCAAGAGAAGACTGTCACTAGCAACTTCTACTTAAAACTAATGCATTATCTTTTACGTCAGGCTCCATAAGTTTGTTTTGTACAGAGGATTCTGAAGTTTGGAACTGGTTCTCTTCAATAGACAAAGATTGTGATTATATGCCATTATCATCAGTACCTTTTAAAAAGAAAGTTGTTGTACTGTTTGTCCCAGACAGAACCTGGTGTTTGTGTGTGTGTGTGTGTGTGTGTATCCTTTGAAATTCAAAGGCCAAGTCAGTGTATTCCATCATCCGGTATGAAATGTTTTTTCAATTGCCTCACTGGCACAATGTCTTAAATTGTCAGTTGCTGGCTCTAGTCAGTATGTCATGCCTGGAAGGTTAGTGGGTTTTGGCAGAGGAAATGAAACCTAGTCAGTTACTATGAGATTTATAGTAGATCTGCTATTGCAAGAAGTGGTGAAAAGTTGATTGACAGTTGGAGACAAAATTCTACGACAAAAAATAGGATGTATGCTTTCTATTTATACACAGGTTTTCCTACATTTTAGGGTTCCTGTTGCACTTTGTTTTGATTCTTTCATAAGGCCATGCAGTCCCCTACCCTTTAACAGAGTCACCAAGGTATGAAATAATTGAGGGGATTTTCTGTTAGCTTAGCCATGGTAAAGGCATGTACTTCCTGCTGTGACTGTTACTCTGTTGTGGTAGTTGTATTCACTGGAACTTGTCAAAGAGCCATTTCTTTTTTTTTTTTAAGATTTTATTTATTTATTTGAAAGACAGAGATCACAAGTAGGCAGAGAGGCAGGCAGAGAGAGGAGGAAGCAGGCCCCATGCAGAGCAAAGAGCCTTATGCGGGGCTCGATCCCAGCACCCTGGGATCATGACCTGAGCCGAAGGCAGAGGCTTTAACCCACTGAGCCACCCAGGCGCCCCCATTTCTTATTTAAAAAAAAAATCCTCCAAGTAAGATATTATTTCACATATACAAACAGAATGAAAGCTTTTTTACAAGTTACATGGTAGCGTTACATTTCCGAAAACTTTCTAAGGAAAACCCGTTTTGAGTATTATTAAAATATGACATCACTGTGATCGAATCATTGTGTCTCTTTTAAAGGATAAATCTCTTCACTCCTGATTGAATATATTCTTAACCAGTAGGTTCTCTTCACTTAGATATAAAATATATACTGTAAGTACAATAGTAAGTCAGTGTATTCATGGTTTTGCATCCAAAAGTACCTGGTTGTTGTAAGCATTCTAGTTAACTAATAATGTCACTCCATTGACAGAGGTTTTTGTTTTTTTTTAAGATTTTATTTATTTATTTGACAGACAGAGATCACAAATAGGCAGAGGCAGGCAGAGAGAGAGGAGGAGGCAGGCTCCCCGCTGAGCAGAGAGCCCGATCAAGCCCGATGCAGGGCTTGATCCCAGGACCCTGAGATCATGACCTGAGCCGAAGACGTCGGCTTAACTCACTGAACCCTGCAGATGCCCCTTGACAGAGTTTTTTGACATGAACTAGCTAGTCTGTTTTGAGTGTGACAGTGGAAAATCTACTAACTACATTATTGAGGTGCTTTCAGAAATGGAAAAGGCCATTGTGGAGTTAGGTTCTAGAATTTACAAGGAGTGGCAGACTTCGAACCAACTCTAATTGTACCCAGTGGTTGAAAGAGCAAAAAGGCTCCTCTTTCATGGCTTGATTTTTTTCCCCAAATGAACAGTTTTTTTTAATGTAAACAATGATTGCTACAATAATTCTGTTCAAAATAATTGAATAGAAACAAACCCAACTTTCATTACTTGAGCCATTAGGTCACATTCTACATCAGTGATGTAGTTTTGAAATTTTTAATTCCTTTTTATTCTAGCATTCCTAGGTGGTGAACTCAGAATGCTCTTCCATAAACTTAAGGTTTCTGTCACAACTTTAATATTAATTTAGGAAACTAGCCAGCTTGAAGTAGTAGTAAAAGTGGGATAACTAAGAAGTAGTGATGAGTTAGCATGGTGAAGAATCATAAATAAGCACAGAATTCATTTTTTACATACTTTATTTTAAAAAAATATTTATTTATTTCAGAAAGAGAGAAAGAGAGCATGAGTCAGAGTGACAGAGGAGAAAGTATCTTGAGCAGACTCTGTACTGACCATGGAGCCCAATGTGGGGCTCAATCACATGACCCTGAGATTATGACCTGAGCTGAAAGGTCATATGTTGTATGCTTAACTGACTGTGCCGTCGAGGTGCTTCCATTTTTTAAAACGTATCTTATATAAACCAGTCACTTTAAATGTAACACAGCGCTTAAAATGAGAAATAAACTACAGGATAAAATTCGCATTGCTCAGTAACAGGCACGGGTCCTCTTAGGGTCACATGGCTCATCTGAGCCACTTTCGTGCCTGTCAAGAGTGGATCCTTTCTAGTCTCACATATGTGGGTAGGCTGGGTCTGAAAAGGGCCAGAGTTACCGGTGAGAGGCTTTGAAATTCCAAATGTGTTCTGTTACACACGACAGATACAGTAGAGTAGACAATAACAAAGATCGAGATAGTTTCGTCTTGAGAGTTGATACATCTACTCTCTTCACTGTTTCCACAAAAATTATCCAGATGTTTTCTTCGAGTTCTAAGCCTCTGTCATTCAGGCTCAGATGTGTACTTCATTGAAGCTTGCTAAGCTAAACCATCAGTTTGCAGACTTCTGTGCCTGTACCTGTCAGAACTTGCTCATTTGGAAGATGTTGAATAGAGCTCAAGCTGGGGAGAAGGGAAGAATGTGGTCTTGGGACTGAAAACTTCAGAGCCTCGTGGGAAGCCCTGTGGCAGAGGAGGGAGCACCCTGGAGCTCTAAGGCCCAGGTTCCCGATCTTGACTGTGCCTCATTAACTGGCTGAACTTCAGCAGGTCTCTTACCCCTCCAATCTTCTGTCATGTCATCTGTAATGTGGACAGAGATGAAACGGACCTGTGAGGTTGTCATTTGGAGCAAGCGTTTGTGGATCATCATTTTTTGTTTATTGTCAGAAGTATTTGTCGTGGCTTGTAAGAATGTGAGATGTATGGTCACTGAAGTAAGGGCTTTTATCTTAAATTTTATTTCTAGTATTATGATTTAGTAAGAGGCATGGTCTTTCCCAGATTCCTTGCTCTTTCTCTCTTAAAACTGTAGGTTACCACCCTGAGAAGACCTGCTTCAGTTGAAAAAGATGGCAGTGAATGAGCTCCTGGGCTGACAGGGCCACAGGGCAGACACGTCTCAGACTAGTCTACTACCTCAGACCAAATTCCTTACCAGTGGTCACCAGGGTTTCAAAATAGGTGGTGGGTGGACACCATTGACACCCAGCTTGGATGTGGGTGTAAATTACATTGTAACCATCTTACTCCATAACTGTGCTCTCGAGATGTCTCGAGAGCTGGTGAGAGCATCCAGAGTTTATAACCCTTTGGTGAATCATAAGCTAACGTCAGCTGATCTTATCCTGGTTTTTCTCTTTACCCTAGCCACCTTCCTTTTCCTAAGCTCTGGGGATTCCAGCCCTGACACTTGGGGGTTTCCTTGCATACAAGAAAGTTGCCCTACAAGATCGCTGTTGCCCGTGGGCATGTCCCCCACTCGCTATGCCTTGCCCCCATCCGTGGATGGTGCCTGTGCTCACAGAGGTCCAGCAGGGGGGGACAGAGTTTCCTTGCACCAAGTCATTATCATGGCACATATTCTGAGACCAAAGGGTCTCAGATACAACGAGGTTCTTAGGTGAAAAATACCGCCTTTGTTCACTCGTTTCCATTGCCCCACCAGTCACTTCAGCTCCAGTGAAATGAAGCTTCATTTTCTCAATGTTTTGGAATGGACTGCTCTTTCAGGAGTGAACTTGCCTTGTGAACTCACCCTCGTTCAGTGTGTCTCAAAGCCGCTAAGTGTTCTGTATGCTCATTTCACCTTCAAAGGTAGGGACAAATAGAACCCATGTCAACGTGCTCACCACTTTCACTCACTGCCACCCATTTCCATTGTCAGTTCTGATTTTCCTCTCTGGGAGAGTGAAGATAGGGTTTTTGGACACTCAGAGTATGCTTCTCATTGCTTCTTTCATAACAAAAGGAAAAAAAAACCCCTAATTTATCCAAGTTAAAAAGTTTATATTTAGTATAAGGTAATGTTACAAATTTAGAAAAATACCCTCTGACATCACACGAAACAGTGTATCGATAAAAATAAAAAGTACTGGGGCGCCTGGGTAGCTCAGTGAGTTAAAACCTCCGCCTTTGGCTCAGGTCATGATCTCAGGGTCCTGAGATCGAACCCCACATTGGGTTCTCTGCTCAGCAGGGAGGCTGCTTCCCCTTCTCTCTGCCTGCCTCCCTGCCTACCTGTGATCTCTGTCTGTCAAATAAATAAATAAATAAATAAACCTTTAAAATAAAATAAAATAAAAAGTACTTCGTGCTGCTCTCTGTAGTACTGCATTTTATCTTTTGTATATTTAAAACTTTTGAATAGGTATTAACGTTCACAGGGGCTTAAAAATAATATGCGCTGAAAAGCCTCCCTTTTGCCATCATCATCCTCCACCTTTCTAGTCCCCGCCCCTTCTCCCCAAGTAAGCTAGTGTTTTCTATAGCTGTCCCGGTTTATTGGTAGGTATATAAGCAAATAGATGTGTTTATATTTCTTTCTCTTTTTTTTTTTTTAACATAAAGGGTAGCATATACATACGGCATGCCTTTTGCTATTGCTATGGAACAGGCTATCTGGGTTAGCCCATGAACAGCTTTGTTCCTTACCCAGCCCTAGACTCTTCCTTTGCTTATAGAGGAGAGTCCATAACTTGTTTAACCAGTCCCATAATCATGGGCATTTGATTGTTTCCCATTTTCGGGTATGGAAAGCAATGCCGGAGTAAATAACCTTGGCCTCTGTCCTGTAGCTTATGTGTTTAATTTCCAGATGTGGTATTGCCGGGCAAGGGTATGTACATTTTCAATTTTGTAAGTTACTGCCAATGTCTCCTTCACAGGAGTGGGACCTCTTTAATTTCTCCTCAGCAGTATAGGGAGGTGCCATGTCCACAGCCTGGCTGGTCATGCCAGGCTAGTGTTTGGATGTTTGCCACTGTGATAAATGAAAAATGTATCTCAGTGTGACTTTAGTTTGTACTTCTCTTACTTGACTGGAGTTGAACATCTTTTGTATGTTTTACAGGAATTTATATTCTTTTTGTGGGAATTATCTGCTTATGACTTTTGTCCATTTTTCTGATGAACTGCTACAGCCCATTTTTAGAAACCCTTTTGAGGAGATTGGGCCTTGCTCTGTGACATGAGTCACCAATATTTTTCTCAATTTTGAATTAGCCCTTTGACTTGATGATGTTTTGTTGTTGTTGTTTTTGGTCTTACAGAACTTTGGTGGGTTTTTTTTGTTTGTTTGTTTGTTTTTTGTTTTGATGGAATTTATCAGTCTTTGCTTTTCTTTTGTGGCTTCTGGATTGTTTTTTTTAAAGATTTTATTTATTTATTTGATAGACAGAAATCACAAGTAGGCAGAGAGGCAGAGAGAGAGGAGGAAGCAGGCTGTCCGCAGAGCAGAGAGCCCGATGCGGGGCTCGATCCCACGACCCTGGGATCATGACCTGAGCCGGAGGCAGCGGCTTTAACCCACTGAGCCACCCAGGTGCCCCAACTTCTGGATTTTTAAAAAAAATTTTATTCATTTATTTGACAGAGAAAGAGAGCACAAGCCGAGGGAGTGGCAGAAGAAGAGGGAGAAAAAGGCTCCCCGCTGAATAGGGAGCGCTATGTAGGTGTCGATCCCAGGACCCTGGGATCATGACGTGAGCCAAAGGCATATACTTAACTGACTGAGCCACACAGGTGCCCCATGGCTTCTGGATTTTAAGTTGTAGTTAGAAAGGGCTTCCTCATTCTAGGGGCATAGAGGGAATCTCCTGCATTTCCGTGTAATACTCTCCTCCTCCTCCTCCTCCTCCTCCTCCTTCTTCTTTTACATTTATAGCTTTGATCTATTTTGGGATTTATCTCAGTGTCACCTGAAGTATGGATCTAACTTTATTTAGTTCTTCCTGGGCCAATTAATCAATAGTCCTAATATTTCTTCAAATGGTTTTGAAATCCAAAACGTTAGCAGCTCTTGCAGAAGCCTTAAGGGAAGTTTTCCTGACAAAGGCCCAGCTGGGCCTAGACCTGGAAGAGCTGGAAGCTGTAGCACTTCTTGTGCAGGAGGAGGAAACAGCATTGAAAGCAGCCCATCCCATGTCCAGGCAGCAGACCCCTTCCTCCAGTCCTGAGGCCAGGGATTCTGAGGAATCAGACAGCCCCACGTCCTCTAAGACTGAAGGTTCAGACTCAGAACAAGGGGAGCTCACAGGCAGTGAATCTGAACCAGCAGATCCCTTGTGAGGCCCCTCTCTGGACATGAAGCAGAGCCCTGCTTATTGTTGCCGGTGGGGTGTGCAGAAACTCAGCCACTGAGACACCAGATGGCACACCTGGAAAGCCACCTGCCTCTTCCCAGGCTCTTGGAGGGTGCTGGCCACTGATAGAGGAGCTTGGAGAGCACCTGACTCGACCATTCAAGTTTCTGAACCCAAGGACGTGGCTGCTGGAAGCCACGGCACCGTGTGGGGCGGAGTTGACTGGCAAACACCGAGTGATGGACTCTAAGAGGTTTTCCCCACCATTGAGAATTAGATGAGATTTGGTTTCCTTTACTGAATGGTAATCCTTCATTTTCACTTTGTCCTTTCTCTTAGTGTGTACAACAGTGTTTTTCAGTGAGCTGATGTTGATATCTGTTGGTTTCCTTGGTACAGCTTTAAGAATAAAGTTTTAAAGTATTTTTTGCCAAAGTGTAACTAATATTTAAGATGAAATAACAGCTGGGCCAGAATCTCTGGAATGCAGAACCCATTAACATGGTTTTCTTCAAGATTTTATTTTTAGGTAACCTCTATACCCAATGTGGGGCTCGAACTCACAACCCTGAGATCAAAAGTCACAAGCTCTACCAGCTAGCCAGGCACCCCCAATAATATTTATAGTAGCCTCACCAAGGGACACTTAACATACAATAAACTGCATGTATTTAAAATCTACAGTGTGGTACGTGTTCACATATATATGCACGAAATGAAATCACCACTGCAGCCAAGATTCTGTTCTTACCCATCATTCTCAAGTGTCCTCATCCCCTTTTGTTACCCCTCTCCCCTACCCCCACCTACCACCCACCCCTCCATTCCCCAGCAAGCACTGATTTGCTCTGACACC
Organism: Taxidea taxus jeffersonii; assembly: GCA_003697995.1. Taxonomy (NCBI): domain Eukaryota; kingdom Metazoa; phylum Chordata; class Mammalia; order Carnivora; family Mustelidae; genus Taxidea; species Taxidea taxus. Next base: position 18,031 of record ML093198.1, read on the forward strand.
AAACATTAGTTTGGGTCTCCTAGGATTTAATGTAAATTGAATTTATAGTAATATGTACTC
>ML093198.1:18100-37093 GCA_003697995.1 Taxidea taxus jeffersonii
TTTTTTAAAAGGTTTTTCTTTTTTCCCATATCTGAGTAGTATTTCATCGGGTGGATTTTTCCAGTAACCTACTGATGGACATTTGGTTTGTTTCCAGCTGTGGGCTGTTACAGATAAAGCTGTTATGAACATTTGTGTACAAGTCTTTGTGCAGAGATATGCTTGCATTTCTCTTAGGTAGATATCCAGTGGTGGAATGGCTGAGCTGTATAGTAGGTGTGTGTTTAACAGTTTAAGAAACTGCCAGACTGTGTCCCAACATGGCAGCACTGGTTCTCATTTCCACCGGTGAAGTAGGTTTCCAGGTCCTGCATATTCTTGTCATCACTGAAAGTGATCCATTTGTACCATTTTAATAAGAGTGAGGGGGTATCTTACTGTGGTTTTAGTTGGCATTTTTTAAGACTTCTGTTGGTGAACCTCTTTTCAAATGCATATCTGTCATCCACAAATCTTTGGTGAAGTGTTTGTTCAAATCTCTTGCCATTTTTTTTTTTTTTGAAGGCTGTTTTCTTATTTGGGGGTTGCTTGTTTTCTTATTTTGGTGTTTTGTGAGCTCTTTATAAATTCTGGATACAGATCCTCATTATGAGTCATCTCTGCACACCTTGTAACCTTCAACTGGGTGCCACACATTGTAAATTTCACCTTGTTTGTTTGGGGGTGCAGTTAAGTTACTTGGAAATAGTTCATGTGTGTTCACAGGTTTCATTATTATGCACACTTAAGGTGTTCTATACATATATTTTGTCCATTTTTTAGCAAAAAAAATTTTAGACAAGTAAAGAAGTGGGTTTGTATGTTCCATATCTCTGCCCCAATGCTTTAGATCCACCCACTGAATGACAGTTATAATACATTCTGAGCAATGAAAGGACACCCAGGCACTCCCTGCGCCACCAAGACTACCATTCCCAAAAAGGATTCTTACTCCCCTGTCAGAGTCTGCATTTGGTGGATGTAGGGGCTATCCAAAGAGTCCTCCTGCGGGCTGAGGGGGCGACTTGGCAGATGCGCCAATGAGCGGGAATGTTGTTAGTGAGCTGACAGCAGTGGCATCACTGAGCCAGGAGAACCAGCCCCTCTCACCTGCATCTCAGAGGCTGTTGGTTCCCCTAGGCATCTGTGGACCCCGCTTCCATCTCTCCTCGAGGCACAGCATGCTGGAACCCCTGTGCCCAAGGCCAGTGGCCTGAGGATGCCCTCTTTCACCTCCTTTTCCTCCTGGACACAGACGACAAGGGAGTGGGTGGCCCTTGTGAAGATGCTTCTTTGTGCAGAGACAACTGCGGGGCCAGGCTCAGGGACCCCCATCCCCGGGGGGCTGGGGCCTCAGTGGGAGGCAGGCCTGTGTCTCAGGAATACAGTCGGTTCCCCAAAAGGTAACCGTCACCTCATGCGCCCCACGTTTCGCGCCTATGAGGAGCCCGGAGCGGGGCTTCATTCATGGAGCTGCTAATTATCTCACCTGTGCTGTGCGCGGGGCCTGGGGATAGCGGGAGTGGGAATGCAGCCTAAAGCAGGCAGATGGGGTGTGGCCTTCTTGGGTCTAAAGTCTTGCTGGAAGATCAACGTGAAGTGAGTAAGTGTAGAGTTGATGGGGGAGAAGTTCTCAGAACCACAGTCCCTCATGCTTCCTCTCCTCTTCCAATTTCCCCCAATTCACTTTTCCTTTCCTTCTACTAATGTCCTCCATGTAATTTCTTATGCACCACAAGTGAAACCATATGATAACTGACTTTCTCTGCTTGACTTATTTCCCTCAGCATAATCTCCTCCAGTCCTCCATGCTGATACAAAAGTTAGCTATTCATCCTTTCTGATGGCTGCATAATACTCCATCGTATATATGGACCATATCTTCTTTATCCATTGTCTGTTGAAGGGCTTCTTGTCTCTTTCCACAGTTTGGTGATTGTGACCATTGCTGCTATGAACATTGGGGTACATAGGGCCCTTCTTTCCACCACATCTGTATCTTTGGGGTAATAGCCTGTAGTGCAATTACAGGGTCATAGGGTAGCTCTATTTTTATTTTTTTTTTAAGGAATCTCCACACTGTTTACCCAAAGTGGCTGCAACTGCTTGCATTCCCACCAACAGCGTAAAAGGTTTCCACTTTCTCCATATCCTCTCCAACACACGTTGTTTACTGTCTTGCTAATTTTGGCCATTCTAACTGGTGTAAGGTGGTATCTCAATGTGGTTTTGATCTGAATCTGCCTGATGGTAATGATGATGAACATTTTTTCCTGTGTCTGTTAGCCATTTGTATGACTTCTTTGGAGAAGTGTCTGTTCATGTCTTCTGCCCATTTTTTGATGAGATTATGTTTTTTTCGGTGTTGAGTTTGAGAAGTTCTTTATCGATTTTGGATAACAGCCTTTTGTCTGTAGTGTCATTTACAAATGTCATCTCCCTTTCCATGGGTTGCCTCTTTGATTTGTTGGCTCTTTCCTTGGCTGTGCAGAAGCTTTGGTCTTGATGAAGTCCCAAAAGTTCATTTTTGCTTTTGTTTCCTTTGCCCTTGGAGACATGTCTTGAAAGAAGTTGCTGTGGATGATGTCAAAGAGGTTACTGCCTTTGTTCTCCTCTAGGATTTTGATCGATTCCTGCCTCACATTGAGGTCTTTTATCCATGTCGTGTGTAGCCTTGTGTATGGTGTAACAGGATGGCCAAGCTTCATTCTTCTCTATATAGCTGTCCAATTTTTCCCATCACCATTTATTGAAGAGACTGTCTTTTTTCGACTGGATATTTTTTCCTGCTTTGTGGAAGATTATTTGACCATAGAGTTTTGGGTCCATATCTGGGCTCTCTACTCTGTTCCACTGGTCTATGTGCCAGTACTATGCTGTCTTGATGATCATGGTTTTGTAGTAGAGCTTGAAATCAGGCAAGGTAATGCCCCCGGTTTTATTTTTCTTTTTGAACATTTCCTTAGCAATTTGGGCTCTTTTCTGGTTCCATACACATTTTAGGATTGTTTATTCCAGCACTTTGGAAAATTCTGGTGGAATTTTGACCAGGATGGAATTGAAAGTATAGATTGCTCTGTGCAGTACGGACATTTCAACAATGTTTATTGTTCCGATCCATGAGCATAGGAATGCTTTTCCATCTTTTTGTGTCTTTTTCAATTTCTTTCATGAGTGTTCTTTAGTTCCTCAACTACAGATCCTTTACCTCTTTGGTTAGATTTATTCCAAGGTATTTTGTGGTTCTTGGTGCTATAGTAAATGGAACCAGTTCTCTAATTTCCCTTTCTATATTTTCAGGGTTAGTGTATAAGGAAGCAACGAATTTCTGTGCATTGATTTTGTATCCTGCAACATTACCGAATTGCTATATGAGTTCTAGTAGTGTGGGGGTGGATTCTTTTGGGTTTTCCATATAAAGTATCATGTCATCTGCAAAGAGAGAGAGTTTGACTTCTTCCTTCCCAATTGTGCAACTTTTGTTTCTTTTTGTTGTCTGATTGCTGTTTCTAGGATGTCTAGTACTATGTTGAACAACAGTGGTGAGAGTGGGCATCCTTCTCGTGTTCCTGACGTCAAATGGAAGGCTGTCTGCTTTTCCCCCATTGAGAATCATATTCACTGTGGTTTGTTCATTGATAGACTTGATGAAGTTGAGGAATGTTCCCTCTATCCCTACATTTTGAAGGATTTTAATCAGGAACAGATGCTGTATTTTGTCAAATGCTTTTTCTGCACCAATTGAGAGGACGGTATGGTTCTCTCTTCTCTCATTGATCTGTCGTATCACATTGATTGATTTGCGAATATTGAACCACTCTTCCATCCCAGAGATCAATCCCACCTGGTCATGGCAGATCATCTTTTTAATGTACTGTTGGATCCTATTAGCTAGGATCTTGTTGAGAATCTTGGTGTCCATATTCATCAGGGATATTGGACTAAATTCTTCTTTTTCATGGGAGCTTTACCTGGTTTGAGCACCAGGGTAATGCTGGCTTCATAGACAGAGACAGGAAGTTTTCATTCTCTTTCTATTTATCTATTTATTTTCCTTCTGTTTTCTGTTTACCTAAAGAACCACTTAAGCATTGGCATAGGATCATCACTGTGAAAGTTCCTACAAATGCTAGCATGGCATTTTTTTTAAGATTTTATTTTCATTTATTTATTTGACAGACAGAGATCACAAGTAGGCAGAGAGGCAGGCAGAGAGAGAGGAGGAAGCAGGCTGCCCGCTGAGCAGAGAGCCTGATGCGGGGCTCGATCCCAGGACCCTGGGATCGTGACCTGAGCCAAAGGCAGAGGCTTTAACTCACTGAGCCACCCAGGCGCCCCTAATATGGCAAATTTCTAACTCATGTTTATGGTACTTTCCCAAAGGCCAGTCCTATAGGTAATGCCCAGAGGTCAAGCCAAGGATTGTGAGTAATGAGCATCCACTTGGACCCTGTGCTTAGGCCTCAGGAGTTTATTGTACACCAAGTGATACCTCAATAAACCCGGGGAGAATGTCATCACCACTGAGAAACCTGTTCACAGGGTTGTAAATGAACAAAAGCCATACTTCAGAACCTCTGTTCCTGAGTCAGTAATAACTTCATCTAACAATAAACCTCACCTCTGAGCAGGTTTTAGATTTCCCTCATGGCATTTGATCCAGCTTGAGTAAAGAAAAGGCACTATCATGGTCTTTGTGTGCAATATATGGGAATAGAGACTTGCCTATGTAGGCACATGGCCAGCATATGAGAAACAGGGCACTGAAGTTTTTGTGCCTTGATTAAGGAGTCCACTCACTTTCTCTCACATCTCCACTACCTGGGGAGTGGAGATGTGAGAGAGTCCCTTCCAGAGACTGTAAATTTCTACTCTGAGTTTGGCATCAACTGTGGCTTTAATCCTTGCTCTGGAGCCTCCTGTGGGGAGCACATGGCAGGTGCAAGACACCAGGTCCCGTCCTTGCTCAGCATTCAAGTACTTTAGCATCCAGTGGGTATTTCCCACACCGATACTTCGCTGTTTCTCCTTCCCTCACCCCCAAACTCTTTTGATTACAGGCAGTTTCAGAGTTAATCCTCCCATAGTCTTCAAAGTCTGGAGATCTGGGGCAGTGCTCCTTGCTGTGGCAGTCAGGCCCTGGGGCAGTCATATCCCACACCCTCGTCTGGAAGGAGTTGAGGAAAGTTCACTCCCAATTTCCCCAACTGGGATTTAACATTTCACCTCAGATAATGCTGCCAAAAGTGGAAATGTAGCTCCCTTGTGGATAATCTGTCTTCCTCACCTGGACCAGCCATGGTTTCTGTGTGATTACCTGAAGACACTAGCCTACAAAAAAAAAGCAAAAGATGTTCTCAGGGATTGAGCATTAAGGTGGTCACCTGGCTTCCTTCCAAAGAGGAAGAAAGAATAGGCTGTGTGTTGCAAGGTGGAGGAAGAAAAGCTCGGCAATGGGAGAGGAAAAGCACCACTTAGGTTTCTGTCAAAGTGACCACTTAAAATAGCCTCTTGCTGTCTTATGTTTGAAGGAAACAAACTTAGGTCATCCTTTTGAATAAATATAAATATAAAATGAGACAAATTATGGTTGGAATTTTCCTTTTCGATCATGCACATGTATAAAATATGTTGCATTTGAATGGGCTTTGTTTGCCTTGTCAGTGTCAATGTTTCCTTCCACATTGCTTTACTTGAAGTTGCCCTGTGTTATCAAAGCCACTTAGTGTGGAGACTCTTGCTTCCATATTTTATATTCTTGGAGTTTTGTTGTAAATTAATTGACTACATATATGTGGGTTTTTTTTTCCCCCCCAGACTTTCTACTCTGTTCCATTGATCTCTGTGTCTCTCTGCAGGTTGATACCATACGATTTTCATCTCTACAACTTTGTAATACACTGTGAATTCAGAAAGCATGATGCCTCCATTTTTGTTCCTTCTCCAGATGGCTTTGGCTATTCATGGCCTTCTGTGGTATTATTCACTTTGTAGGATGATTGGTTTTATTTCTAAAAATGCGATTAGATCTTGATGGGGTTTGCACTGAATATTTAGATCGCTTTATGCAGTGTGGGCCTTTGGATTACATATATCCTAGGGATCCATTAGTATGGGATGTCTTCAGACTTAATTCTGTCTTCTTCAAATTCTTTCATTAATGATTTAAGTTTTCAGTATGCAGGTCTTTCACCTCTGGGTGAAAATAATTCCTATGTATTTTATTATTTTTGAGTGATTATTAATTAAAAGTTACTTTCTAAATTTCTGTCCTTGATAGCATGTTATTCGTGTATAAAGATGAAACTCATTTTAGTGTATTGAATCTGTGTCCTTAAGTTTAGGACTTAAGGTTTTTCGTAGAGTCATTAAGCGTTCAATATATGACATCATCTTCTCCTAATAAGTAAGAGATATGCTGGGAATGTAAGTTGATGTCACTGAACTGGGAAAAGAGGATACAGATATGCTGAGTGATAGTTTTCAACTTTTCTAAAATGTTTTATGGTTAATGTAAGCAAAGGAATCCATAAATATGGCTTGTTTTCTTTTCCTGCTTTGTATCAACCGGATATACAGAGCTGTCGTGTAGACCAGTTGTTTCCCACACTATCCCACCATACACGTTGTGCCTTTGGGGAAGCATCCACCATTCTCCCTACTTTCTATCCTGGAACCCAGGGCCTGACTCAGCTTCTCAGAAAATATTTCTCGAAATAGTGCACTTGGGAAGAAGCCTAGTTTTCACAGATTTCCTAGAAGACACCCTCCAAAACATTTCACTTTACAGAATTGTTTGTTTTGATCTCTCTGCAAAACCTTGAAGATGCCCAACATTGACTGTGGCTTGTTTTGCAGACACATCAGGGAACTCCTGCAATGTCTCCTGTGGCCACCAGAGGGGGCAGTGTGCTCTTAACAAGAGCACAGCTCCACCTCCACAGAAGATACCAGTTAAACTCCTTCTGGACTTCTTTCGCAATCTCAGCGAATTTCTTCAAGGAGAGAATGAATAGTATTCTACAAATTCTTGCGGATCTATTGGCAAGTCCCTACAAGTGACAACCGAAGGTACTACAGTGACTAAACCGCATCCCTTCTTACACATACAGATACATAAAATTATAAATGACTGAATGAAGGTCCGTGCCCCTCCCCTCAGAGGAGAAAGAAAATGAAGCCCAAATGGGTCACAGATCTAAAGTTAAGAGCTAAACCTATTAACCTCAGAGAAGAAAGCCTAAGCAGAAATCTTCTCTGAACTTAGCTTTGGCATCTGTTTCTTAAGGATGACACCAGAATCAACAAGTGGAAGAACAGGTACATGGGTAAATTGCTCACTGACACGAATGCCTTTCCTCTGGACTCCACACGTGCTCCCAGGCACCAGGCAGGAACTGTACGAGTCATATCTTTCTACATCGCACTTAGCAGTACCCATTACATTCTCCAGTTTAGGGATGGAGTCTGCAGCTTCAGAGCCCTGCTTGGGGTCACCCAGCTACAAAGAGGCTGAGCGGGGGCCTAAACTGCTGTCTCTCTGCCAATCAGATGCACAAAGCTCCACATCCAACCCCCAGGCCTGGAGACCTCAGTGAATTCAAGGGGCAGTGGTGCCACCTCTGACTGGGGCTTGTCCTGGGTCTGTTGTCTGACGATGCTGTGCCTTGGCACTGAGGACTCTCCCAGTACCAGCCAGCCTCTGCCTGGGTAGGAGGAGCTTTCTCCCTGGGTGCAAAGGCTCATGTAACCTCAGAGTTGAGAAGTCTCTTCTGAAGCATCTGGGTGCAACCTACTTGTGAGGTCGGGCCCACAAGGCTGGCAAGCCCTGGGTTCAAATCCTGCCTGTGACTCAATGTGGAGCATGGAAAGGGGCAGTTTCTTAAAGCCTTGGTTTCCTTATGTGTCAGAGACAGCATTTCTACCTTCCTCATGGAATTGTTAGGGGGATTGACCGACATGATTCATGCTCTCAAAAGATACTCGGTAATCCTTAGGTTCACGTGCTAAAATTAGCCCACTGGGAGCACATTGCTGTCATGGGCTCTGGGCCTCTGCCTTACTGTGTCCCTTCAGCCTGCCAATGCAGACCTCTCTGACTCAGTTGTCCTTCCAGAAAGACTTCATCCCCTCCAGTATGGGATCCCACAACACCGGTGCTCATCCATCAGACCCAGGCCAGCCCTGGGACCAGATGTCCCCCAGAGCTTGTGTCCTGGACATGGGCAATCCTCAGTGTGGAGATTGGCAGGCTGGAGCCCCCTGAACTGTTACCTGTTTTTGGAACAAATGCTGGGGTGACTTGTGATGGGGCTCTTTCTCCCCAAAGCAGGGAAATGAGGTACCCTCAGTTCCATCATGCCTGTCTCACTTTCCCCCCACCATATAATGATTGGTACATAGCAGCTTAGGCCTCCTTGGTTGCCAGCGTCCCAGAGCCTTTTCGTGGTTGGAGTTGAAGGTATCTTATGGAGGTCAATTTGGTTTTTGATGGACCTGTTGGTAGGATGAAGCCTGGCCACTCCCTACAAGCCAACACAAAGCCTGTGCCACTGACCAATAAGGCAGCGCCCAGCACATGGCAGCCCTGCCTCTAGTGCTCAGAGCTCTCCCTTCTCACTGAGTCCCATTCACTGGTGTTTCTCTGTCTTCCTGCAGGAAAAGTCCCCAATGTCCTCTCTCTGAGGATCTATCTTCTGTGGATGGTTAGCTCCATCTTATGGCAGAGAAGACAGGAATTACTGGCAATGGCCTCTTTTCGAGCATCAGATCAAGTGGACTCCCCTTTACCCGACTTTGTGGGAGGACAGGGGTCTCAGCAGGAAGCACAGCCCTCTCTCTCAGACAAGCTTGACTTGAGGGATATCAAGGTTGGAGTTGCCAGGGTCAGGTGAAGGGAAGCCCCAAAATGAATTATTTTTATTATCTGTGATAGGGTTCCCTTTTGTAAGGATGCCTTGAAAAGGAGAAACCACAAGAGTCAGGGGAGTGGACGAGCTATGTCCAGTGCCAAAGCCCCTGGTTGAGGCTCTGTCCATCCCGCAGCTTCCATGAGCAGCCAGTGTGCTTCGGAAAGGCCTCTCTTGTTCACACAAGATCAAGTGGTTCTTGCTGTTGCCACTAAAACTACACCTGGATGAACACTTGTCTGTAACCCACTGACTTGCCATGCCCTTAGAGTTTCCTCCCTGAGAGGATGGGGTTCAGCCAAGAAGGACATGGAGCAAGCTGAGAGGGATGGCCCGGCCTGCACCCATCTGCTGGCCTGGAGCAGGGTCTGGTTGCTCTAGTTAGCATCTGAGTTATGGAGCACGAGTGGCTGGAGAGGCTGGAGCGTGTCACCGGACAGGGCATGGGTGAGGTGTGTTCCAGGACACAAGGCAGGGAAGCTTGTGGGAGAGGACATATGAGGAGGGTGTGGTCAGGCTCTCCCATGCTCTATGGTCACGCCCATTACCCCCATGGCATCACTGCCTGCTTGTCCTCCTCATGATTTCAGGTCTCATGTATAGAATCCGGGATCCCTCCTTTCCAAAGCAATGCTTCCCCTTAATGAAGAGAGCATAGAGGAGCCATCAGGCCATTCACCAAAAGTGTGGTTAGATAAAGTGTGTTCTAGTATTGGTGTATGTAGGAATCATTCCTAAAGAAACACAGATTTATGGCACAGACATGCTTATCACTTACATTATGCGAGTCATATAATTGGAAATGGCTTGCTTGTTCAACAGACTGGGCTGCTGAATGCTGTCATTGAGAATGCCCAAGGGGAGAGCAATGGCAGTGCCTGTCCACTGGGGGACATCAGGGAGAACAAGAGTGCAGCCCTAGAATTTCCTCTACCCCAGTCTGTCACAAACACGCGCGCGCGCGCACACACACACACACACACACACACACACACACTACACTTCAAGGGAAAGGCAGGGAAGAAGGACACCTTGTGTTATGGGCGATTATTTCTTGGTAGAAGCAACATGCCTTATTTTTTTTTCATATTTATATCCTTATTTACTAAATAAACATAGTCTGGATAAAACCTAAAGAACTATTTACCTTATTACCTAACTTGTTACCAATAAATGAGAATATTGAAGATATGATTTTAATATTTTATAATATGTGCATTAGAATAGTTGAAACGTAAACTATCCAGGAAAATGAAAGAATTGGAAGGTGTCTCATGGACCCAGACATTTCTCTTGTGGTTTCTCCTTTTCAAGGCATCCTTATAAAAGGGAACCCTATCACAGATAATGAAAATAATTCATTTGGGGGCTTCCCGTGATCTTCTTTCTCTCAGGAACATTCCTATGTAGTAAAAAGTTATTTGTATAAAAAAAATTTAAAAATGTGAATCATCCTTATGTTCTGCAGACAGACACAGATGGCCATATTGTAGGATTCCAGGCACATGACAATCCCAGAAGAGGTAAACTACCAGAGACAGAGAGAAGGGCGTGGTTACAGGGACTGGGGCGAGGGAATGAGCAGGGAGTGATTAGTAGCACAGGTGACTCTGTGATGGAAATGTTGTAGAAGTCAATGGTTGTGTCAAACTCTGAATGTGCTAATGAGATTTGATATACTGTTGAAAACGATCCGAGTAAAATTTTATGTAAATTCAAATTCTACTTTATTTGAGGAAGAAAACCTATTAAGTCATTATACAGGCATATACAAAACACAAATATTACAAAGAAGGCAATGACGGGGAGGGGAGAGCACTGTGTGGGGCGGCAGCCTGCACCAGCGGCTGCTCAAGGGCTGAGGCTAGTTGCTCCACTGAAGCAGGCGGTGGTCAGGCCCTTCAGGAACCCCAGGAGCAGGGGCAGGACCCTGCTGGACCTCCAGGTCAGGCAAAGGGATCGATGGCTCTTCCACCTCAGGAGAGTGAACTAGAGCCCTGACGACCACCTGTCCTGGCCCCAACAGGGCAGGGGGTGTCACTGTTCTTCCCGATGGGTGAGCCACAGCAGCAGGGATGGCGAAGGTCAGCTCAGGCTTCGAAGATGCAGCAGGTGCCAGAGTGGTTGCTGGGACGAGTTCCCGAGGTGCAGCAGGATCTTGCTCTGGGGCTTGTGCTGTAGCTCCAAGAAGAGAAAGTATCATCAGCATGACCGACTTCCCTTTTACCTTATAAATAAAAGAACTTTTCCCACCACTCAGTGTGGTCTGCGTTCAAGACCGAACACCTGGAAGGCCTCCCAACCTGAAGCCCGTGGGGACAGGGACCTGAGACTACCCACTCCTCTCACCCAGCTACAATCTATGGAGGCTTACTCGGTGTGGCCCACCCTGTTTCCTCCTCAGGCCCACATCAGTCACCCCCATTCCTCCTCACCCCCAGCCTCTGGCTCCATGGACTCAAGGTGTTGCATCTGTGACAGCAGAAGCTGGACTCGGTGCTCAGGACTGAGCCTGGCATATTGGGCCCCAGGTATGCCAGCAGCATATTCAAACTGAGAAATTCTGGGGGCTGGAAAAAGTCCCCGGGATATTGTTCCAGCCATGTGCTCAAGATGGAGTAGATGGCCCTAGGGACAGACAGGTAGGCACAGAAGTCAGAGGACAAGGCATCCATCCAAATGAATATCCCAGGGAACGCCTGTGGTGACCCAGGCCCCCGGGTTTCCAGCTCCTGTCAGAGACCAGTCCTACTCCTTGTCCACCTGTGTTCTGGCCCTGATGCCTGAGACAGGCCTGGTCACAGATGGTGGGCAAAAAGGCACTATGAATGGCAGTCCTTGATCAATGGTGTGCGCATTTCTGTCCTTCTTAGGGAAGCTGGACACACCCCTCAGTCTGTCTCCTTGCCCACTTGCCACTTGAATTCAACGGCATGTGCTGGGGGCGGGGTGGTGTCTGGCCTCTTAACTAACCTCACTGCACACACCACTGGTCTGAGAAGATCCAACCAAGGAGGCAACAAAGGGAATCTGTCTCTAGCCAGGCCTTCCCAGGACCCTCCCAATACCTCAAACGTTGCCTCCTGTGCCCATGTGCTGCCTTATTCCCTAGATGCCATGAGTGGGTCTCCTTCCACTGACACTAATCTCCCACAGGGTGTGGTATGTCTGGTCCCTGAGCTCTCACTGGGTCTCCTGAGCACCCTCTGAGCACCCTCTGAGCACCCAGTGTACAGGTTCCAACAGACTGCATGTGGTGGTTCCTAAATCCTCAGTTCAGGGTCCTGGAATTGGGGTAGAGATAGAGTTGGGAGGCGCCAAGAATGGGAAATGACCCTCTTAGGGGTTGAAGCTGTCCTCCGTCCCCCTGTGCTCTCCCACAGTGCTCACACACCATCCATATCTCCCCAGGACATCGTCCCATTTTCCAGAAGAAGCTCTCAGACCTTCACCCTAAAGCACGAATAACAGATGTGTGGATGAAGGTTCAGCAGCCCCTCTAATGCAGAGTACCTGGCTACCCTGGTGGAGAGGGAAGGCCCTCCTTTATCAGCTGAAGCTCGCTCACATGTTTTGATTCTTCTGTGCTCCATCAACCTCATCATAGCTAGAGAAAAGGCACCCATACCTAGAGGAGGCCAGGGGGCATCACATGATATGTTGTGGATGCTACCTCTCATCATCTGATCCCTGACTGGTCTGCAGCCCTGGGGTGCTGTCTGTTCGGTGTAGGGATCACATTCAGCTCCTAGATAAATGCCTCCACTGAGTGGGGCTTCCTGAATGCTTGCTGAATGAAAGGGCCCCAACCAGCCCATCACAGATATCTGAGTGAGCCTGGCCCCTTGCTCACACCCAGGGATCCCTGCTCTGGATTCACCCAGACACAGACCCCAGATGGGGTTTCAGATCTCCCTTTCAATGGCAAAACAGCCTAGCTCAAGACCATAGTCATAGTGAGGGATGAGGCAGAGGCTTCATCATGAGCAGCAGGAGAATGCTCAAATAGAGTGACCACAGGCCCTCTACCAGACTTTTCCACAGGTGAAGGCACCCGGGTGTACTTTCCCTACAAGACCCCACTGAGTCCCTATAATAACTCCACCCAATTAGGAGCAAACTGAGGCTTAGGGAATTTGGGGGCATGCCAAAGTCTCACAACCAGGTATTTCCCAAATCACACTTGGCAGTTCGGGGCAGGGTGCTCACCTTGCAAACAGGAGGTCCAGCACCTCCTGGGTGGCGCCAAAGGCTCTGTATGTGCCCAGGAACATGTACACATAGTTTAGATCTCTTCTTAAGAAGGCAGGCACCAGGTGTCCTATTTCTGTCTCCAGTGTGTTGGCCTGGTTGGTCCATAGCACGGATGTCTCATTCCTCTTCCTGCTTGATCCATTTTACCCTGAGGTGAATCAGAAGAGACACCTGGGTTGGGAAAATGCATAGCACAGTGCAAAAGGATTCTAGATAAATGGGATGAGACATGGTTTAAAGTGTCTTTAATGATATTCCTATAAATATGTGGGCAATGACTCTGCTTCTGTCCAAGACGTGGGTAGGACCATGAGGGAAAGTTTGGGGAAGAGATGGGATGCAGGTTCATGTGAGTACAGGACTCTAGGAGCCCAGGCTGGCTTCTAGGATGCGGGGCCTTTGTGCTGCATTGGCCCCCTGGGGGTTGGTTCTCCCCAGCACCCACACTCACCTTGAGGCAGCGCTGGACTCTGTTGGCAGTGTGGGGCACCTTCTTGTCCTTCAAAACGGTAGAGCAGGGGATCTCATCATTCAGCTCCTGCCCCATCTCCTTTGTCGAGCTCTGTAAAGACAGTGCCCAGCAGCCAGGCAGGAGGCCTCAGAGCCCTGTCTGGATGCTTTTGCTGGTCATCAGACCCACGGCACTCCATTCCAGACACACCACACCCCAGTATGCACACACCTCCACCATGGAGAGAAACGTGGCACAGCTTCAGGGCCTTGGATGTGCTTTGGTACAGGTAAGAGCCACCTCAGGAATCCTATTTCCACCCTGCCCACCATGACATTGGTGTGAATAAGAAGGGATCACCAGGGTATCCGCTGTGCTCAACCTCCTCCAGCCCATGGTGGGGAACCCCCCATATCCCTCTTTTCCTAAAACTCGAGAGGAAGGGATGGGGCTGCCCTTGGATGGTTCATAGGAGTGGGCATTGCCTAGTCTGCTCAGTATTAAGTACCTTATGGCACCTCCTGCCAAATGTCCTGAGGCGTTGGGGGCAAGGATTGAGCCAATGTCTGCAGCATGTGAAAAAGCCATTCCCCTGGGGTTTCTGGAAGCCAGAGCTCAGGGAAGTAGGCAAGCAACAAGGACACGTCTTTCGGTATCAGATGTCTCCAGCCAAGTAACCCTGATACTGGACTACACCAGAATGTGGGTGCCTGGTTGCAGGGGTTCCAAGTTCTGTTGGGGTCTGCGGTCAAGGAAGTGACATCACTGCCTGAGATCCCCTACCAGAGTCCACTCCTGGTTTGACACCTACACAAACAGTGCTCTGGTCTGCCAACTCCTCATCCCCTTTCTGCACGCAAGGCCACATCTGTACACAGTGACACCAACACACCCCTCTCCACAGGCCGCCAGGGAAGATCAGGGTGTAGGCAGGGCCCCAGCTTGGAAATACACCTGGTTTCAGACACAACTCTCTATTCTTACCTGTTTTTGACCTTAGATAAGCCATTGTGCCTGACACGGATTGTGCCTGACGATTCAAGCATGTCCTTCTACCAGATATCCACAGGCATAGGTTGGATAAAATCTATGTTGTTGGAGGAGTGGTGACACATGTTGGAAATACCTCCAACAAAATTTCCTTCCTTCTTTCAACCTCGTTGAATCTGCGACTAGTCAGATCCCACCCCACAGTCCCTACTGGTTTGTGTATTTTGTGTGCAAATGCACCCTCACTCCTGTGTGCACACATGTGTTCATCAGTGCTCCTGTTCTGGAGTCCCAGAAGATGACAGCCCCCTCTGCAGAGGGGTGGGTAAAAGCTTCCCAAGATCATGGGCTTCTAATTTCCAGTGCAAACCCTGAAGAAGGGATTAGAGCCTTGGCCCTTGATGGTCAGGATCCACCCTTACCCCTAGGGACTGCCTGTCCTGTGATGCAAGCCATTACCTCCTTTCCAAGTGGTGTGATATAAATAGGGGTGATGTAAACCCCTTTCAGTGGGTTGCCATGACCTGGGGTCCTCCTCAGGTAAGAACACGGGGAGATGTCTCCTATCTAGGATATCAATGATCACCCTCAACCCAAAACCATCTCCATGTCTATAGCCACTTCTTTCTAGACACCTTTTCCAGAGCCCCCAGTGAATGTCTAGGTGCATCCAGGACCCCACCTTTGAGGACACTCAAAGAGCTGGGTTCAGGCCTGGTAAACCTTCCTACCAGTCTGATTCTGGGCAAGGCACGGGCCCTGCAGGGATCATCACCTTCTCCCCTCAGGGGCTCCATTGGTTCCCCAACTCCTCTGTATACATCCTTGTGTAACCCTCTCCCCTGAGTGTGGTCCGGATTTAGTGATTCACTTCCATTCCACAGAACATGGCAACGTGACGCAAAGGCCCTGCTGAGACTTAGTTATAAAAGCTCATTGCCCAGCCCCAGGTTGACTCTGACCCAGTTTCTCTCTCAGATCCTCACACTGGAGTACAAGCCCCTAGGTTGAACCATGACACAGGCATATGCACGTGGCCTAGCACTGTGGGTCAACAACAGACAGAAGAACTCAGGTCTTTGAGATGGGCTATATCTGGCCAATGCCCCTAAGTGAGTTCAGGTTCACAGTGAAGCAGGTCCTCCCGTCTGTCGTCAACAGCCTCAAACTATTGAGAGACTCGGGAAGGAGCCCCCAGTTGAGCACTGCTGGATTCCTGATCCCCTGGGACCATAAGGCAGTGTTTGTAGGTTCAGCACTGAGTGTGGGGAAATGTGGTCACACGGCACTGGGAGAAGGGCGCTGATACTGTCGAACTGCCCCAGGCCCTGGCACTCCTACCCTCCCTCTCTGCTCTCCTCCTCAGCTTCCTGGCCACCCTGGCCTCCTTTCTAACCTCCACTCTGGGAACATCAAATTCTGCCTCCAATCCTCTGCTCCATGGTGCCCTCTGCCAGGCTGAATACACTCAGATTTGGGCAGGGCTGTCTCCTTCTTTTCCTGCCACAGGAGTTTTCAATATCATCTCAGCATAGCCTTGTCATACCCCTCACCTGGTGGAGATCAGGACTTAGTTGTAGTCCCTTGCTCTTTTCCTATCGAGCAATTGCTCTTTTCCTATCGACCAATTGCTCTTTTCATTCACATTTTTGTTTCTTGCTTGTCCATCTTCTCCTCTAGACCCTGGGCTCTTAGAGGGAGAACTAGTTGGTTGATAAGCACTGGCACCATCTGAGTATGCAGTGCCCAGTGGTTGAATGAACGGGAGACAGGATCCATCCCAACACCGATCAGCTCCATTGTTTGAGCCTCATCGATTTTGGTCATGTGTAAGTCCTTTTGTTTTGTTTTGTTTTGTTTTAAGTTAACTATGCCTGATGTGGGGCTCAAACTCATGACCCTGAGATCAAGTATCCTACTGACTGAGGAAGCCACGTGCCTCCTTGGTCATTTTTAAAGGCTTTAGGCTGGTAACTATTGAAGTCAACTTGGTGATTTCAACATGTTGTAGCTATATTATGCTAAATTACCAGTAACTCCCCAAATTCTGGTAGCATGTCACCACAGATTTCCCCCCATGACAGTGCTGAGTGGATCTTCAGCTTGGAGAGGGAGCTCCTTTATGTGATCTTTCAGGAACCAAGAGTCCCTCCAGGGGAGTCAGACAGTAACAAATATAATATATATAAAGAGTCCCTCCACCATGGGCCTTCTCACTCCCTGGGTTGTCATGAACCTCTGATGTCATCAGCTTTAGGGGAAAGATGACAAATACACACAGGAGGGTGTTTCCATCCAGGTTTTGAAGGCCTAATATACACCTTTATGCTCAATCTTTTATTTAATTTTGTTTTAGGATTTTATTTATTTATTGGAGAGAAAAGAACACAAGAAGGGGGGAGTTGCAGAGGGAGGAGAACCAGAGCGATGCTGAGGTGAAGAGGACAAGGGGTGGCTTATATGAACTGGGGTGGCTTGGGCCAAACAGAGCAAGTCTCCACCAACTGTGGTAGGCCAGGATTAGTGAGTAAGCTCAGATCCCTGTGCCCATGACCTGCCATCAGGAGAGACCTCCCAGGGATTGCTTCATGGGCTCAGACAACACTGAGTGATGGGAAAAGTTTCCTTTATTTAGAAGGACACGAAAAGTCAATCATGGTGTGGATACTTTCTCTTCATGAAACTACAGCACCAGACCCAGAACAAGATCCTGAACCACTTCAAGAGCTACCACCAGCTCCCATTGTGATGCCTGCAGCAGCTTCAGAGTTTGAGTGGCATGGGAGGGAATAAGTTATGCAGTGATACGGCTGTGGATATAGCAGAGAGGAGGAAACTGGGCTAAGGAGGCTACTGCAAAGTTTTATCAGCAAAGAAGTACACAATTGAAACTTTTAAGAGTCTACTACTGTGGGGGATGTCCCTGGATTAAAGGTGTTCATGTGGTAAAGTGGGGTAGAATCCCAGGTGTGGCAGCGTGAGGATCCTGGGGGTCACAAGAAGAAAAGCTGGGGCCTGAATGCTTCAGAGTCCTCAGGTATCAGTTGGGGAAAGCTGGCTGAAAATCGTGAGGCTAGGTGCAGGCTTTCTGCTCTTTGTATCCCTAAACTTCAAGTCACAACACAGTTGGGTGACCACATTCCTGGGAGGAGTCCACCAAAAAAAAAAAAAAAAAGAAGCATGGCAAGCCCTCCAACCCCCAGGAGGTACAGCATGACTCTGTGTCACAGAAATCCATAGACATTGGAGTTGGAACTCAGTTGTGTGCCTGAGATAAAAATGCTTTGACACTGGCCAGGTGAACACAGAATTCTGACAGAAACCAAGGAGATAAGACTGATGGAATGCTTTTCTGTGAGAGCTCACTGAAGAGTTAGGGTGCAAATTTTTAGCTCCTGGGTAGAGAGCAGAGCGAAGCCATATTCATCCCACCCATTGGTGCTGTAAGTCTTACGGGAGTAATACAGGGCCACATACTGGAATCCAGGGTTGATTACATGGAGGTCTGCCTCTGCTGAGGAGAGGTGCCTTTGCACCAGCTGAAGTACACCTGAGAATCAGTGCAACAGACCCCTCCCCCAGAAGACCATCACAAACAACTCACTCCTGTCAAGTTTACTGACCATAGAGGGCTGCAAAGCTTCAACTTTTAGGGAAAACACTAAGTAGCATCCTTTGTATTTTTATTTTGTAGCCTTTATTTATTTTTTTTTCAGTTTTTTTCTTAGTTTTCTTCACTTTTTTAATAATTTGTATTCCTTTTTAAAATTTATATTATTTAGTTTTATTCTTCTTGTACTTTATTTTTTTCTTTCTTCTTTTCTTTTCTGGACACAATGATGAGATGAAGAAATTCACCTGAAAAGAAAGAACTGGAGGTAGTACTCACTACCAGGGATTGAATCACTATGGATATAAGTCAAATATATGAACTAGAATTTAAAACAATGACTCAAAAGATACTAGACAGGCTAATAAAAGCATAGAAGACACTAGAGAGTCCCTCACTGTAGAAATAAAAGAACAAAAACCTAGACAGATCCAAATTAAAAATGCCATTACAGAGAATCAGTCCCAAATGAAGACTATGAGAAGAACAGTGAATGAGGCAGAAGAGGAAGTCAGTGATCTAGAAGATAAAATAATGGAAAATAAGGAAGCTGAAAAAGAGAGAAAGAAAACTATTGGATCACGAAGCGAGATTTTGAGAACTCAGCACTTCCATAAAGTTAAAGAATATCCAGGTAATAGAGATACCAGGAGATGAAGAGAGGGACAGCGTGGGGAGAAGGTTTATTTCAACAAATTGGAGCTGAGGAATTTCCCACCTAGCAGAAGGAAACATGTACTCAAGTCCAGGAGGTACAGAGAACTCCTCTCAGAATCAATAAAAATATATCAACATCTTGA
>RCUC01000921.1:0-13921 GCA_003697995.1 Taxidea taxus jeffersonii
ACTTCAATAATAAAAAAGATAATTACAAAGTAGTAGATACCTATCAATTACTGATGTACACATCATTCCTTTCCTGTCTTAGTTCAAATGCTGGCAAGCTCAGCACAGGTCTGGGGTGGCCAGGTACTGTGAGCACGGGTGTGGTGATTAGGTATTTCTACTCATCTTTGTTCTACTCACGTTCATGTATTTAGCTGATGGGAACCAAGGAGAACAGTGGAATTCCAAAGGAGGAGAAAGCAAAGCGTGAAATTCATGGCTTTCTCCCCATGAATCTTAAGTCTTGAAGTTAATTAATTTTTTAAAATTTTCTTTCCTCTGCTATTTTTTAACTTTTATCCTTTCCTCTTTTAACGTTTTTAACTTTTTAACGTTTTAAGTTTATCATAATACCTTTCATTAAAAAAATCATTTTCAACATTTATTATTATAGTCATATTTTATCCTTCATTGTATCTAACATTATTTTTTGTATACACATATGTTTTTTGAAGTTCAACTTCTTCTAATAGACCAAAATGCATGCTAAAACTAGCACTGAACTTGATCTCTAGCATGAGCAAATTCTCCCCACTTTCCTTTTCTTTATTCTCCCAACCAATTTACCTTATCAACTCCTTTGTTAGAAATTTGAAAAATTTACATATATATGTGTATATATATGTATATATATACATATGCATATGTTTTTTTTATTTTTTCATTGTTTTCTTTTTTTCCTGAAATTCTTTTTTTTTTAATATTTTATTTATTTATTTGTCAGAGAGAGAACGAACGAGCACAGGCAGACAGAGTGGCAGGCAGAGGCAGAGGGAGAAGCAGGCTCCCTGCTGAGCAAGGAGCCCAATGTGGGTCACGATCCCAGGATGCTGGGATCATGACCTGAGCCGAAGGTAGCTGCTTAACCAACTGAGCCATCCAGGCATCTCTGAAATTCTTTTTACCCCCTCCCTCCCATGATTTGGGGTCACTTCTGATTTGGTGAAAGCACATTCTCCTGGGGTCTTTGCCACCTTTTAGTATTTCATTGCTCCTTCATATATTCTTATCTGGACAAAATGACAGGACGGACAAACTCACCACAGAAAAAAGACCAAGAGGCAGTACAGAAGGCTAGGGACCTAATCAATATGGACTTTGGTGATATGTCAGATCTAGAGTTCAGAATGATGATTCTCAAGGTTCTAGTCATGCTGGAAAAAGGCATGGAAGATATTAGAGAAACGCTGTCTGGAGAAATAAAAGCCCTTTCTGGAGAAATAAAAGAACTAAAATCTAACCAAGTTGAAATAAGAAAAGCTATTAATGAAGTGCAACAAAAAATGGAGGCTCTTACTTCTAGGATAATGAGGCAGAAGAAAGAATTAGTGATATAGAAGACCTAATGACAGAATAAAAAAGTTGAGCAAAAGAGAGACAAAGAACTACTGGACCACGAAGGGATAATTTGAGAGATAAGAAAAACCATAAGACAAAACAACATTAGAATAATTGGGATTCCAGAAGAAGAAAGAGAGAGAGGAGCAGAAGGTATATTGGAGAGAATTATTGTAGAGAATTTCCCTAATATAGCAAGGGGAACAAGCATCAAAATCCAAGAGGTGCAGAGAAACCCCCTCAAAATCAATAAGAATAGGTCCACACTCCGTCATCTAATAGCAAAATTTACAAGTCTTAACGATAAAGTGAAAATCCTGAAAGCAGCCTGGGAAAATAAGTCTGTAACATACATTGGTAAAAATATTGGCAGCAGACTTATTCACAGAGAGTTGGCAGGCCAGAAAGGACTAGCATGATATATTCAGGGCACTAAATGAGAAAATCATGCAGCAAAGAATACTATATTCATCTAGGTTACCATTGAAAAAAAAAAAAAAAAGGATAAATAAAAAGATTCCAGAACAAATATAAACTGAAAGAATTTGCAAACACCAAACAAGCTGTAGAGTAAATATTGAAAGGGGTCCTCTAAGCAAAGAGAGACCCTAAAAGTGGTAGATCATAAAGGAACAAAGACGATATACAGTAACAGTCATCTTACAGGCAATACAATGGAACTAAGTTCATATGTCTCAATAGTTACCCTGAATATAAATGGGCTAAATGCCCAAATCAAAAGAGACAGTGTTCCAGAATGGATAAAACCCATGAATATGCTGTCTACCAAAAACTCATTTAGACCCAAAGACACCTCTGGATTTAAAGTGAGGGTGTGGAGAACAATTTACCATGCTAATGGACAGCAGAAGAAAGGTGGGGTGGCAATCCTTATATCAGATCAATTAGATTTTAAGCCAACAATTATGGTAAGAGATGAGGAAGGACACTATATCATACTCAAATAGTCTGTCCAACAAGAATATCTAACAATTTTAAATAATTATGCCCCTAACAGGGGAGCAGCCAATTATATAAACCAGTTAATAACAGTATCAAAGAAACACATTGACAATAATATAACTATAGTAGGGGATTTTAACCCTCCCCTCACTAAAATGGACAGATCATCCAAGCAAAAGATCAACAAGGAAATAAAGGCCTTGAATGACACAGTGGACCAGACAGACATCACAGATATATTCAGAATATTTCATCCCAAAGCAACAGAATATACATTCTTCTCTAGTGCACATGTAACATTCTCCAGAATAAATCACATCCTGGGTCATAAATCGGGTCTCAACAGGTATCAAAAAATGGGATCATTCCCTGCATATTTTTAGACCACAGTGCTCTGAAGCTAGAACTCAATCACAGACAAAATTTGGAAAGAACCCAAATACATGGAGACTAAACAGCATCGTTCTAAAGAATGAATGAGTAAACCAGGAAATTCAAGAAGAATTGAAAAAAAGTCATGGAAACAAATGATAATGAAAATACAACAGTTCAAAATCTGTGGGACACAGCAAAGGCGGTCCTGAGAGGAATATATATAGTGATACAAGGCTTTCTCAAGAAACAAGAAAGATCTCAAATACACAATCTAACTCTATACCTAAAGGAGCTGGAGAAAGAACAACGAAGAAAGCCTAAACCCAGCAGGAGAAGAGACATAATAAATATCACTGCAGAAATCAATAAAGCAGAAATATACAAACAACAACAACAACAACAACAACAACAACAACAACAACAACAAAACAAAAAACAACAAGAGAACAAATCAACAAAACTAGGGGTGGCTCTTTGAAAGAATAAGATTGATACACCTCTGGCCAGACTTATCGAAAAGAAGAGATAAAGGACCCAAATAAGTAAAATCCTGAATGAAAGAGGAGATATCACAACTAACACCAAAGAAATACAAACAATTATAAGAACATATTATGAGCAACTCTACGCCATCAAATTTGACAATCTGGAAGAAATGATGCATTCCTAGAGGCATATAAACTACCACAAGTGGACCAGGAGGAAATTAGAAAACCTGAACAGACCCATAACCAATAGGTAGATTGAAACAGCCATCAAAAGTCTTTGAACAAACAAAAGCCCAGGGCCAGACGGCATCCCAGGGGAATTCTACCAAACATTTAAAGAAGAATTAATTCCTATTCCCTGAAACTGTTCCAAAAAATAGAAATGGAAGGTAAACTCCCAAACTCATTTTATGAGGCAAGCATCACCTTGATACAAAAACCAGACATGGATCCCATGAAAAGAGAATTGCAGATCAGTAACCTTGATGAACACAGATGCAAAAATTCTCACCAAAATACTAGTCAATAGGATCCAACAGTACATTAAAAGGATTACTCACCATGACCAAATGGGATTTATTCCAGGGCTGCAAGTTTGGTTCAACATCCACAAATCAATCAATGTGATACAATACAGTAATAATAGAGTATATACCTCAATATTATCAAAGCCAACTATGAAACACCTACCAGGAATATCATTCTCAATGGAGAAAAACTGAGAGCTTTTCCACTAAGGTCAGGAACGCAGCAGGGATGTCCATTTTCACCACTGCTATTCAACATAGTACTAGAAGTCCTAGCCTCAGCAATCAGACAACAAAAAGAAAGTAAAGGCATCCAAATCGGCAAAGAAGAGGTCAAACTATCACTCTTTGCAGATGATATGAAACTATATGTGGAAAACCCAAAAGACTCTACTCCAAATCTGCTAGAACTTGTACAGGAATTCAATAAAGTGTCAGGATATAAAATCAAGGCACAGAAATCAGTTGCATTTCTTTACACCAGCAACAAGACAGAAGAAAGAGATATTAAGGAGTCCATCCCATTTACAATTGCACCGAATACCATAAGATACCTAGGAGTAAACCTAACCAATGAGGCAAAGAATCTGTAGTCAGAAAACTATAAAGTATTCTTGAAAGAAATTGAGGAAGACACAAAGAAATGGAAAAATGTTCCATGCTCATGGATTGGAAGGGCAAATATTGTGAAAATGTCTATGCTATCTAAAGCTATCTACATATTTAATGCAATCCCTATCAAAATTCCATACATTTTTTTCAAAGAAATGGAACAAATAATTCTAAAATTTATAGGTAACCAGAAAAGACCTAGAATAGCCAAAGGAAAATTGAAAAAGAAAGCCAAAGTTGGTGGTTCACAAATCTGGACTTCAAGCTCTATTAAAAAGCTGTCATCATCAAGACAGTATGGTTCTGGCATAAAAACAGACATATAGATCAATGGAGCAGAACAGAGAGCCCAGAAATAGAACCTCAGCTATATGGTCAACTAATCTCTGACAAAGCAGGAAAGAATGTCCAATGGAAAAAAGGCAGCCATTTTCAACAAATGGTGTTGGGAAAATTGGAGAGTCACCTGCAGAAAAATGACATTGAACCATTTCCTTACACCACACACGAAAATAGACTCAAAATGGATGAGGGGCCTCAGTGTGAGAGGGGAGTCCCTCAAAATCCTTGAGGAGAACACAGACAGCAACCTCTTTGACCTCAGGTGCAGCAACTTCTTCCTAGGATTATCGCAAAGGCAAGGAAAGCAAGAGCAAAAATGAACTATTGGGACTTCATCAAGATCAAAAGCTTTTGTACAGCAAAGGAAACAGTTAACAAAACCAAAAGACAACTGACAGAATGTGAGAAGATAATTGCAAATGACATATCAGATAAAAGGCTAGTATCCAAATCTATAAAGGGGTTACCAATCTCAACACCCAAAGAACAAATAATCCAACCAAGAAATGGGCAGAGGACATGAACAGACATCTGCAAAGAAGACATGGAGATGGCCAACAGACACATTGAAAAAGTGCTCCACATCACTCAGCATCAGGGAAATACAAATAAAAACCACAATGAGATACCACCTCACACCAGTCAGAATGGCTAAAATTAACAAGTCTGAAATAGGCAGATGCTGGCAAAGATGCTGAGAAAGGGGAACCCTCCTACACAGTTGGTGGGAATGCATACTGGTACAATAATCTGGAAAACGATATGGAGGTTCCTCAAAAAGTTGAAAACCTCAAAATGGAGGTTCCTTACGACCCAGCAATTGCACTACTGGGTATTTACTCTAAAGATACAAACGCAGTGCTCCAAAGGGGCATGTGCACCCGAATGTTTATAGCAACAATGTCCACAGTAGTCAAACTATGGAAAGAACCTAGATGTCCTTCAACAGATGAATGGATAAGGAAGATGTGATATACATATACATATGTATATGTATATATATGAATAATATGCAGCCATATTGATATATTCATACTATCCATATGAATGGATAAAGCCAACAGATGAATGGATAAAGAAGATGTGAATACTATGCAGCCATCAAAAGAAATGAAATCCTGCCATTTGCGACAACATGGGTGAAACTAGAAGGTATTATGCTTAGTGAAATAAGTCAATCAGAGAAAGACAATTATCATATGATCTCCCTGATCTGAGGAAGTGGAGATGCAACAGGGGGCGCACTTGGGGGGTAGGAAAAGAATAAATGAACCACGAAGGTATCAGGAGGGACGCAAACCAAAGAAGACTCTTAATGACAGAAAACAAACTGAGGGGGGCCTGAGGAGGTGCAAAGGGAGTGGATGGTGGGTTATGGACATTGGGGAGGGTATGTGCTGTGTTGAGTGTTGTGAAGTGTGTAAACCTAGAGATTCCCAGACCTGTACCCCTGGGGCTAATAATAATACATTATATGTTTATTTAAAAAAAAAGAAGAAGCAGCAAAAGGGGATAGAAAATTTATTTGATGAAATAATATAAATAAATTATTTTAATAGTATATAAAAAGTATCTGAATAAATAATTAAAAACTCCTTTAATCTGAAGAAGGAATCAGAAATCTTGACCTAGAAGTCACAGAGAGCCCCCAACAAAATCAACCACAGGGCATTCACATTGAGATACCTAGTAATTAAAATGGCAAAATGTAGTGATAAAGAGAGAATATTATCAGCAACAAGATAAAAGAAAGCAGGTACATACAAGGGAAGCCCCATAAGGTTATCAGCTGATTTTTTAGGTAAAATTTGTCAAGCCAGAGAGGAATGGCAAAGTATATTAACAATGCTGAAAGGAAAAAAAACAAAACAAAACAAACAAACAAACAAACAAAAAAACACAAAAATCAAAAAAACCTGCAATCAGAATAATCTATTCATCATGGCCATCCTTCAGAAGAGAAGGGGACACAAAGAGTTTTCCAGGCAAACAAAAACTACAGGAGTTCTTGACCACTCAATCAGCCTTGCAAGAAATATTAAAGGGGACTCTTTCAGTGGAAAGAAAAGATGATAAATAGGAATAAGAAATATAGGAAGGACAAAAACTATAAAATTCAATGTATCTATAAAAATCTATCAAGGGATTTACAGTATTAAATAAGACACCAAAAAATTAAAAACCATTGGCTGTGTATGGGGAGGGGGGGGAGAGGAAGAATGGATTTGAACTTATGTGACCATCAACTTTTGCTTTGTTTTATTTTGTTTACTTTTTTGTTATTTTTTAAGTGTCCCAAGATTCATTGTTTATGCACCACACCCAGTGCTCTATTCAATTGCATACCCTCTTTAATTCCCACCACCAGGTTCAACCAGCCCCCATCCCCCTCCCTTCCAAAACCCTCAGTTTGTTTCTCAGAGGGTGACCATCAAATGAATAGAGACTGCTACATGATAACAGTTTACATACAAACCTAATGGTTTCCACAAATAAAAAATCAGCAATGGATATGCAAAAATAAAGATAAAGAAGTCAAATATATCACAAAAGAAAGCCAATGACAGTAAAAAGGAAGAGAAGGACTACAAACAACCATAAAACAAGTAACATAAGGTCAATAAATATATTTCTATTAATAATTATCTTGAATGAGTATGGACTAAGTTTCACAATAAAAAACATAGGATAAAGAAGCAGGACCCATTCATATGCTTCCCACAAGAGACTCATTTCAGACATAAAGACACTTGAAGACTGAAAAGTAGGGAATAGAGAACTATCTAGCTACCAATGATTGTGAAAAGAAAGAATAGCAACACTAATATTGGACAAAAAAGACTTTAAAACAAAGACTGTAATAAGATATGAAGAAGGGCACTATATCATGTTAAAGGGACTGTCCAACAAGAATATCTAGTAATTGTGAATATTTATGACCACAAATTGGTATTGTGTGGTAACACAATAATAAATGTAAGGCGACTGACTCATTGATAGTAATACAATAATCTCAGGGGTCAATAGTGGTGATACAAATTTATATCAAGAGACATATTATCCAAACAAAAAATCAATAAGGAAACAGTAGCTTTGAATGACATACTGGACCAGATGTATCCAACAGATAATTTCAGAACATTCCATTCAAAAACAGCAGAATATACATTATTTTCAGTGTGCATAGTACATTCTCCAGAACAGATCACCTATTAGGCAAAAACTAAGTCTCAAATATTTAAAAAAAGATAAGTTATACCATGCATCATTTCTTTTTCTTTCTTTCTTTCTTTTTAAATTTCTATTCAGTTTCCAGAATTCATTGTTTAAGAACCACACCTGGTGCTACATGCAATATGTGCCCTCCATATACCCACCACCAGCCTCACCCAACATCCCAACCTCCTCCCCTCCAAAACCCTCAGATTGTTTTTCAGAGTCTACGGTCTCTCATGGTTTGCTTCCCCCTCCAATTTCCCCCAACTCCCTGCTCTCAATCTCTCCATGTCCTCTGTGTCATTCCTTATGCTCCACAAATAAGCAAAACCATATGATAATTTACTCATTCTGCTTGACTTATTTCATTCAGCATAATCTCTTTCAGTCCCGCCTATGTTGATACAAGAGATGGGTATTCATCTTTTCTGATGGAGGCATAATACTCCATAGTATATATGGACCACATCTTCCTTATCCATTCATCCATTGAAGGGCATCTTGGTTCTTTCCACAGTTTGGCAACTGTGACCCTTGCTGCTATGAACATTAGGGGTACAGAAGGCCCTTCTTTTCACTACATCTGTATCTTTGGGGTAAATACCCAGTACTGCAATTGCAGGGCCACAGGGAAGCTCTATTTTTAATTTCTGACCACAATACTATAAAACTAAAAGTCAGCCATTAGAAAAAAAAAAAAAAAGGAAAAGCCACAAATACATGGGAGTTAAAAAAAACAAAAGCAAAACATTCTATTAAACAATGACTGGCATGGTGTGCCTGGGTAGCTCAGTCGGTTAAATATCTAACTCTTGGTCCCAGCTCAGGCCTTGATCATTAGTTCAAACCCCATAGTGGGCTCCATATCTAAAACAACAATAACAACAACAACAACAACAATTAATGTGTCAACCAGGATATAAATCAATGAAAATTTGATGGGCCAAAATCTTTGGGATGCAGTGAAGGTGTTCTAATGGATACATATATAGCAATACACGCACACCCCAGAAGCAAGAAAAAAAATCCAAATGACCTTGGTTTACATCTAAAGAAACAATATAAATTATAATTGTATCAAAAATAATAAGATACCTGGGAATAAATGTAAACAAGAAGGTGAAAGTCCTGTATTCTGAAAGCTATAAAACTCCGATGAAAGAAATTGAAGACAACACAAATAGAAGATAATCCATGTTCAGGAATTTGAAGAATTCTTGAAATATCTATGCTACGCAAAGCATCTACCATCAAAATGTCAACAGCACTTTTCACAGACCTAGAACTGACAATCCTAGAATGTGTGTAGTATCACAAAGAGCCGAAATAACCAAAGCAACATTAAAGCAGAAAACCAATACTAGAGGTATCACAGATTTCAAGATGTAGTACAAAGCTCTAATAATCAAAACAGTATAGCACTGCCACAAAATAGATTCATACATCAAGGGAACAAAATACACACTCAGAATAAACCCTATGATTATGTGTTCAGTAATCTACAAAAAGCGATGTAAGAATATGCAATAGGCAAAAGACAGTCTCTTCAACACCTAATGCTGGGAAAACTGGACATCAGAATGCAAAAGAATGAAACTGGACCCTTTCATACATTACACCACTTTCATTTAACACACACACAAACAAACACACGGAAACACACACACAGACAAACAGACAGACAGACACACACACACGCGCACACACACACACACACACACACACACACACACACACTGTGGACTCTGAGACAGAAAGGGGAAGTAATTGACTACCTGAATAGACCAATAACCAGTAATGAGCATGAAGGCAGTGCTTAAAACCTGCCAAAACAGAAGAGCCCAGGACCTGACAGATTCCCTGTGGGATTCTACCAAACCTTCAAAAAAGAAATAGTAACTATTCTCCTGAAGCTGTTTCAAACAATAGGAAGAGAAGGAAAACTTCCAAAGTCATTCTATGAAGCCAGCATTACTGCAATCCCCAAAACAGTCAAAGATTCCATAAAAAAAAAAAAAATTCACATCAATAACTCTGATGCATACAGATGCCAAAATTCTCTACAGAATTCTAGATAATAAAACCCCACAGTTCATAAAAAGGGTGACACACCATGACCAGATGTAAGAGCTCTTCAACATTTGAAAATCAATTAATATGATAGGACAAATCAATAAGAGAGGAGACAGTAACCATACAGCCCTTCCAAAGAATGTAGGAAAAGCACTTGACAAATAGAGTATCCTTTCCTCATCAAAGCTCTTCAGAGTATAGGATAGATGAAATATTCCTCAATTTCCAAAAATTCACCTATAAGAAACCCACAACGACTCTCATTCTCAGTGGGGAAAAGCTGAGAGCCTATCCCTTGAGATCAGGAACACGACAAGAAAGCCCACTCTCACTACTTGCATTCAACATAACACTTGGAGTTCTATCAAAAGAGATCAGGTGACAGAAGGAAATACAGTGTATTCAGATTGTCAACAAAGAAGTCAAACTCTCTGTCTTTGAAGAGGACATGATACTTTCTGTGGAAAACCCAACACAGTCCACCCCCTACCTTCCAGAACTCCTACCACAATTTACTGATGTGACAGTAAAAAAATCAATGCCCGGAAGTTCGTTGCTTTCTTATACACTAACAATGTAACTGTAGAAAGAGAAATTATTAGAGCATGAATTCCATTTGCAATGCACCAAAAACCACTGGACACCTTGGCTTAAAAAAAAACCAAATAAGTAAAGCATCTATACTCAAGAAATTACAGAACACACATGAAAGAAATTGAAGACATAAGAAGATGGAAAAATATTCCATGTTCATGGATCGGAAGAATAACTTGCCCAGGACTATCTACACTTTCAACATCATCCCGATCAAGCTACAAACAATATTATTCAAAGTGCTGGGACAAACAATCCTGAAATTTGTATGGAACCAGAAAAGACCACAAATCCATGACGAAAATGTTGAAAAAGAGAAAAAACAGCTGCGTACAACACAAATGTCTGATTTCAAGATTTATTACAAAGCTCTGATCAAAACAGCATAGAACTGACACACAAAGATCAAATGAAAAGAAAAGAGAGCCCATATATGGCCCTTTAAGTCTTTAGTCAACTAATCTTTGAAAAAGCAGGAAAAAAAAATCCAAGGGGGAGGGGGAAGACCGATAAATAAATGGTGGTCAGAAAATTGGACAGCTATAGAAGGAAGAATGAAATTTGACCAATCTCTTACACCATTAAAAAAAAGATAAACCCCAGTAGTGCAATTGCTGGATCATAAGGTAGCTCTATTTTCAATTTTTTGAGGAACCTCCATGTTGTTTTCCAGAGTGGTTGCACAGCTTGCATTCCCACCAACAGTGTAGGAGGGTTCCCCTTTCTCCACATCATCGCCAGCATCTGTCGTTTTCTGACTTGTTATCACATGATCTCCCTGATATGAGGAAGTGGAGATGCAACGGGGTGGGGGTTAAGGTGGTAGCAAAAGAAAAAAGGAAACAAGATGGGATCAGGAGGGATACAAACCAAAAGAGACTCTTAATGTCATAAAACAATCTGAGGGGAGTGTGGGGAGGAGGGGTTGTGAGAGGGTGGTGGGGTTACATTATATTTTTAAATTAAAAAAAACTTAAATAAAAAAAAGATAAACCCCAAATAGTATAAAGACCTCAGAGGGATTGGAGTCCATCAAAATCCTAGAGGAGAACATAGGTAATATCCTCTTCGACATCGGACACAGCAACTTCTTTCAAGACACACCTCCAAAGGCAAGGGAACCAAAAGTGAAAACAAACTTTTCAACTTCAGCAAGATCAAAAACTTCTGCACATCAATGGGAAAAGTCAGCCAAACAAAGAGGCAACCCACCAAATGGGAGAAGATATTAGCATATGCCATTGCAGGCAAAGGGCTGATGTCCAAGATCTACAAAGAACTTCTCAAAATCAACACCCAAGAAACAGAAAACCACGTCAAAAAATAAACAGAAAACATGAAGAGGCACATCTCCAAGGAGAAAAACTGAAGGTTTTAGAGGGGAGAGTTGTGGTGAATGGGCAGCCTGGTGATGGGTATTAAAGAAGGTATATACTACATAGAGCACTAGGTGTGATATGTGCAAAGAATGTATCATGGAGCATGCTGTACTGTATGATGACTGACATAACATAATGAAAATGTATACTTTATATTTCATATAAAGGTCCGCATGTTTTAAATCAAGTTTGTTAACATTACTACAGTGTGTTTTATCTTTGCTTAATGTGT
Source organism: Taxidea taxus jeffersonii (assembly GCA_003697995.1). Classification (NCBI taxonomy): domain Eukaryota; kingdom Metazoa; phylum Chordata; class Mammalia; order Carnivora; family Mustelidae; genus Taxidea; species Taxidea taxus. The sequence goes on from RCUC01000921.1 coordinate 12,179, forward strand.
CATTTCTCCAGAATATATATTAATTCATTGTAAACTAAGGCATCCTGATAATATTATATAGTTCCTATAGCTCCTACAACTCTCTCTTTCTCTCTCAAAAGAGTTATTTAGATTTTCTGCCTTCATCCCTGAGTACATTGCTCTTTGAATGAGAGATGTCATGACCCTAATGTTGCTTTTAACAACAGGCATGGTTAATTCTCATCATTATACATCTTTCTATTAATATTGATGTTCTTCTTAATATTAAAAACTAATGGCCACTTGCTCTTATAAAGGCAGTATTCAACACCAAAAAATCCTCTCACTAACCCCTCTGCCCCCTTGGCCACCTAGTAGTCTCTGTGGCTTCCCCTCAGCCTCTGGGAAAATGTTGCTGGATTCCATGACACTTGGCTCTAAACCCACTTCTTAGTCTATACTCTCTCTATTCATGGTCATACCCATGCTTATCCCTATGCCAGCCAAACACTCCTACTCAACAAAGAGTATATATAGGCTCTCCTATGAGTTCAGGACTCTGTTACCTATCTTCTCTTTGTTGTTCAAATACACCTCCAAGTCCATATATACAAAATAGATTCAAGACCTCTTCTTGGAAAACTTTGAACTTGACTTTGGAATTTCACAAAGCCTCTCTGGCTCAATACACATAAGTATCATGCTTGTTTTCAGAGGTGATATAGAGGAATGCATAAGGAATAATCTTCCTTATCCCTTCATCTCATGGCCAGAAAAGCTTGATCCCTCTCTAAGATAGGGTCTCATGTGGTACCCACCGAAGGGCTAAGCCTTTTCATAAGTTATCTTCTTATACTTCCTAAACTACTGGCTATTCCTTGATCTCCAGAAACTTCTTTCTACACGGAAAGATAGTGCTTCCCTTTCTCTGTTCACCTTTTTTAAAGCCATGAGAATGCGTGATTTTTAAATCAAAATTATTCTTTACAAAGATAAATGTTTGGCAGACTATGTAATTAACATGATTAACATATCTGTTTGAAAGACATGCATCATCCAGAGCACTCCCAATGCTGCGAAGAGAACACCGTCAGCTCCTCCTTCAAGCATTGAAGGAAGCATTGTTCCTTCACCTAATTGTGGTCATTTGTGGGGATTTTAAACTCCAGCTCTTGACTCTAAGCCTTGTTTTAGTTTCTTGGAGATGCCATCTGTATATTTCAGTGGAGCCTATTGTCCACAATAATTAATCAGCAATATGCATGTTACAACTCACAAAAGGACCTTTCATAATAATGGCCAAAAATTGGCTCTGATTTAAGTGGAGGATATTGATGAAAATCATGTTGGAAATACAGCCTCATATTGTGGAAATTATTGTTCTCTTTAGAGTTATGTTTTACAAATGGAGAATTTTATCCATCGTTCATAAGAGAAGAATCACAAATTTAACCTTGCAACAAAGAAAAAAAAGAGAATTATCCTGAGATTAGGCAGTAAGTGAGGAATGTCAGTAGGATTTCAATTTATCTTTCCTTACTATACACTGTTTCCTTTCCTGCTGTAATCCCAAGATTTGCAAATTTGCTACTGGAAATCATTATAAAAATGAGAGATTTCTGTAGTAGAAACAAAGTACATCCATGGCAAAGATGCTTTGATGGGATTCAACATTATTCTAAGGGTTCCCATCAGCTAAATACATGAACGTGAGTAGAACAAAGATGAGTAGAAATACCTAATCACCACACCCGTGCTCAGAGTACCTGGCCACCCCAAACC